>VYZP01065641.1:6840-71462 GCA_013400635.1 Hypocryptadius cinnamomeus | reverse complement strand
TTGTTAGTTGTTTTGTTTTGTTGGTTTTGGGGGATTTTTTTTTGCTGCTGCTGCTGTGGTATTTTCCATGACAGTTTTCTCCCAGAGGGACACTCTGTTTGCCAAAATAGTGGTATTTGCTTGATTTGCTTGATTTACTTGATTTACTTTATTTGCTTGATTTGCAGTCGTCAGTAGCTTGCTATTATATAGCATTTAATCTTGCCTATCTGATAGCCTTGCCCTGCTTGTTCACACTGTCAGCCTGACAGCAAAGGCATTCACATATCCAAACTTCTTTGTTTTGTTTTAGCCTCTAGAGCTCCGAGGTCCTTATGATGTGGCTAATCTGTATCCTTTCCCAAAGTCAAAGGCAGCATTTAGTGGTAACATTGGAAAGTTTAAAGTGGTTTTGAAATTGTTTTCATCCTGTACAGTCCTTGAACTTTATACGGTGGTACTTGTTGGTGACCCATTCAGTGAATCAGGGCTCTGAGTGTGTGTGGAAGGAGCAACAGATCTTGGTCATGGGGTGGCATGGGAAGTCACTGTAATAATGTTTGTGTTCAGCTACAGGAATGTTTTGTTGTGATGTGCATTAATGTTGTGTGGGTGTAAATGGAGAAATTAATAAAACCCATAAAAATCTAAGGACACTATGAACAAAATGAGAAATTATTACTTAGTATTTCCAAAGTGTCACATTTTTGGTAGCAGAAGCTATAAAATTGTTTTTATGTAAAATTAGAAGTTCCTATCTGAGCAGTAACTACTTCTGTTCTGGATTTTCCAGTCCTTAGTTATACGTGTAATGTTTAATAACATTGTTGTGTTCTAGAAACAAAGGAGAGTGTCTTTTCTTCCCTTCTTTTAGGAGTTCAGATGCATTTTTATTACTCTCCCCACCCCTGAAGCACATATTTGGCCTTCCCTGGAAGGGAAGGAGCATGCTCTGAGTCATGAGAACCATGTGGGAGGCTTGTGTGGCCTGGAAGGATTTTATGCTCAACGTTTTTTCTTCTCTCTTGAAATGAGCAATCAGGCTCAAGCCAAATTAACATAGCTAAGGTGGTGTCATCCCTGCTGAAGGTGGCTGGAAACTTCAGCAGTAATGCTTTTGTATCAGACAGTACCCTGTCCCCAAAACTGAAATTTTCTGAGGGGTAATTTTTTTTCTTGATTATGCGTATCTAAAATGTTTCTGTGTTGACAGACTTTCATTTTCAAAAGTACAGCTTCTTGTCTGGAAAGAAGCAACGTTGCCAGGAGCTTTCCAAGGGGGCTGCTGGGGAACTGCAGCCAGGAGAATTGGGTGCCTCATTTCTCTGCTTCTGGGTAACCTTATGCAAAATGTCACTTTGAGTTACAGCTTCGCTAATTCCCAGTTATTTGTAGAGTAAGCAAGCCTATCATGCAGAGAGCCTTCCCTGTTGTGTGTGTTGCTTCCTGTGTGTTTTGATCCTGAGCAGCAGTGACAGAGGTTTGCTGTTTGGCCTGTCAGAAGGTGAAGCAAAGGCAGCTGTGTCTACCAACTGCAGAGCCACCATGCTGCATGGAGGTGAGCACTTGTAAGCGCCTCTAAGTAACGTGTGCATTTGTTAAACTGAGTTCTTTTGATGCATATTCTCCAAAAGGTCTGGGACCTTACAGAGCAAGTCAGATCAGGGTTTTACTTCTTTTTCCAATGCATGAAGAGGAGCTCGTGTGGCAAGGCTGTTTTATTTTCCCTTGTTGCCATGTTGGCAAATCAGTGGCTGAACTGATGGTGCTGTCTGTGCTGGAGGACTCGTGCAACCACATTAAAGAGTCATAAATGGTTGAATCAAAATAGGAACTTGCTGCTGTGCTTCATAGTGAAACTATAGCATTTTAGAAAGATTTGAATGCTCATCTTGGTGACACTGACAAAAACTCAGTGACTGACGTCAAAAAAATGGGTGTGTGTGTGTTTTGCATTTGCATTTTTGCAGCATGTATGCAGAAGCAACCTTAGTCATGTCCCTTTCTGATGTTTTAATATGTGGATTATTTCTGACTCACTCTTCGGTGTGGATCATTTCAAACTCATGGCAAAATCAACAGGTTCTCCTCTAGACTGCTGCTCATCTACATAGAAATACAGAGTTTATCAAATTTATGTGGGATTTCTCAAGCCTGTCATCTATCTTATTCTATGAAATTAAATAGCAAGTGCTGTTTCCCTTGTCCCAGAGAGGATACTAGCCCAGAATAAGTCAATATGTTTTGTCAAGGTTCTTGCAGAGCCTCTCTGCTAATAAAGTATTTGTAGGGAATCTCTTCTAACTCAAATTTTGCAGAGACGCTTCCCACCAGCAATTACAAAATTGGATTGGGCTCAGTAGGTTACTTGACTAGTATTTCATGATGAGAGTTTGGTAAATAAAATTCTTGAATACCATAAAATACTTCCTTGATATGTAGGGGATCCTCTGCCAATACAATTGTGCCCACATATTCTAAGAATCCTGGGGTATGTGAATGCATTTTTAGTGGTTTTTTTAAGAACAGGACGTTTGGCTCAGAAATGCTTTTGACAGTGCTTCAAGAACGTGTCCTCCTGTGCTTATTGAACTGACTAAGCCTAGTTTCCAATGCTTTTGTGTCTCTGCAGCTCCTCAGCCCCTGCAGACCTTGGTTTTCTATAATTCTACACCCACTGTTGTATTTCCCCCAGTAGTTTCTCCACTCTGTAATGCAATGAACCCCAAGCTCCTGCCCTTACAGGAGCCCTGCTTGTGTGTGCTGAGTAGCTGGTTGCTCAAACTGTCCAGCTGTGGCTTGGGGCATGGACACCTGAACTGAGTATGCCTTAAATGCACTTTATTTCAGTATTTGAGGTACTGGTACTGCAGCTTCTGCTTGTGTGTTGCAGAAACTCGAAAGAGTGCCTGTGGCGTAGTGTACACGGTGAAGAAGCCTCGCAAGGTTGAGGAGGAAGAAACAGCAGTGCCAGCCTGCAAAAAAGCAAAGACTCAAGCTTGAGGACTGAACAAGTTGTTGACAGAAGCCTCCATCTCTTCTTTACCCAGGGTTGAGTCTTCCTCCAACCTCCCGCAAACCTAATTTTTTGCTTACTACCTTGCTTAGCCTGCAGAAGAATTATTCTTCCAGCATTCAAGTGAGGAAAACTGTGTGAATGAGACTGCTGAATAGTATTCACCACATCTGAAAGGTCATGCTGGGCTTCTGGCCAAGGGCAGGGGACTGACTCTTCACCCTCCCTTAGGTGTCCTGGAGTTAATGCAAACTCAACAGAACATTTCTAACGTGGAAATTTTCACTTGTATACGTGCATTCCTTTTTTATTAAAAACATATCTAAGAACACATGCCTTCATAGTCTAGCTCTTCTGGTTTCCCAAGTTTTAGACACATCTCTGTACAACTGCAAGCCAGTAGATGAAGTTTACTTTCAAGTGGCTTGTGAAGAAGAATAATAATACAGTTTTTTTTTAAATTGCTTCCTATTCAGTTTTTCGATCAGTGGATATAATGGAGATCCCAGGATTTGTCAGTTCCTAGGAGGTATCTTGGATTTGGGTTACAGTGGGAGTAACTGACCTGACTTGCCAGATGCATATCCCAAAGGCCATCTGTGTCCTCAGAACTTAAAATCAAACAGTACCATTAGATGTTTGCTAGAGGTGGGAAGGAAGAGCCTGAGGTTACACAGAATGAGTGCTCAGCAGGGGATGTTGCAGTGTAGGAGCTGTCTCACCTAGGCCTGAGCAGCCTCCACCTCACATCATCTTTTCTGCACCATTTCCTTCTTTGCTTCCTCCTCTGGAATTGTTACCTGTGCATGTGGTCATTTTGCTGCCTCTTGCATTTCTGTTTTCCTTCCTTTTAATGGCTCAGTAAACCTAATCGGGCTGCCAAAAAAACAATCAAACAGATATAACCAGCAGAGAATTTTCAGAGCTCTTCCAAATGTTGACTGAAGGTTTTTCTTTTCATTAAATGAATATAAAAATCACATACACTACTGTACTGAGATACTGTTGAGCCATTTTTACTGTGACTGTTCTCTGCTGGTGCCTAACAGCAAGTTGAAAGGTGGAAGTTGTAACATGTAAAACATACTGCAAAAATCTGGCAGTGGGTCATTTCTGAGCTCTTGGTAACTGGACTGAGCAGAATACATTAAGTTCTCATAGATGTAACAGTTCTATGTAATGCTGGTCTAAGTCACAACAGCTTTTGCTTCATTCAACAAATATGAAATATGTTTCCTGTATGTTATTACTTGTTGACTTTGTGACTTGAGTCCATTTTATTACAGGTACTGGGAAATATAAAAAAAAATATATATATATGCATAAAGTAGTTTGTCATTTATGGACTTACCTTTAAAATGCTTTAACCAGAGAAGAAGCAAAATGTGTTCAGTGCAGTTTTCTGAATGACATGTTAATCCTGCCTTGGCCAGAGAATAACCTACCTTGGGCTTGACAGAAGTTCTTTGGTAACTAACATGTGAAAGGAGGCTTTGAATGCTTGAGATCCTTCTTGCTACTTGTTTGACTTTTAAATTTTAACCCTTCATCTTTGCCCTTTATTAGATACAGTGCTTCAGGAGCTGATTGAAAAGTTTCTTCTCCACCAGTTTCCTGAAGCACATTGCTATGGGTGCCTGAATGATTGAACTGCTGCTGGTTAGGTGATGAGCAGACTGAGTTAGCCAGCACTGATGTCATTTCTGTTTCCTGCCAGGCTTGCTGCCAATGTCCAGCTAATTGGGCAGAAACAACCAGGGAAGTCATGGCTTGCAGCAAAGGGCAGCAAGTGGGGTGTAATTTCTGTGGAGAAGGATGTGTGCACAAATCAGGCCTGTGGCTGGCAAGGTGGCACTCGTGAGTTACAGTCCTTGTGTGAGAAAAGTCTCATCTGCTGAAGCTGTTGGCCTCACTCTAGGAGAGGTGCCTGCAGACACAATAGGTGGTTCTTCTGCTTGCTGCTCTGGGTTTTGTGCAAATTCACTCCAAAACTGGCATTCCAGGAAAAGCTATTCATTGCTGCCCACTTCTGACTCCACCTCAGGATAGTGCCCAGGACATTGCTTTGGCCAGGCACTAAAGCCAGCTGACATGGGTTGGTGAAGGATTGTGAGAGCCTCTTGTGTATTTGTCTGTCAGGCCACCCAATGGATAATCAGGAATTTAACTGAATGCAGCATCTAAATACCCCTCTACTCTCCCACCTGGAGTGCTGTGTCCAGCTGTGGAGTCCTCAGCACATGAAGAACTTGGAGCTGTTGGAGTGTGTCCAGAGAAGGCCACAAAGCTGGGAAAAAGGGTGGAGCACTTCTGTGTGGAAGTGCTGAGAGAGCTGGAGTTGTTCAGCCTGGGGAACAGAAGACTCCAGCACCACCTTACTGGGGCCTTTCAGTATTTAAAGGGGACTTATAAGAAATATTACTCCAGAATATTCATCAAAGCCTGTTATGATAGGACAAAAGATAATGGGTTTAAACTAAAAAAGGATGGATTTAGTTAGGATACTAGAAAGAAGTCTTTTACAATGAGGGTGGTGAAACCCCAGCACAGGTTGCCCAGAGGAGTGGTAAATGTCCTGTCCCTGGAAACATTCAAGGCCAGGTGGGACAGTGAACAACAGGACAGGGCTCTGAGCAACCTGATCGTGTTGAAAAGGTCCCTGCTCATTGCAGAGGGGTTGGAGTAGATGAGCTTTAAAGGTCTCTTCCAGCCCAAACTGTTCTGTGATTCTGTGAAATGGGACATCAGGCCCTGGCTGGCAGCCCTGAAGGTTGTCCTGCTTCTGCTAAAGCAAAGGGGGAAGTGTCTGCCTTTCCTAACAGGACTTGGCATCTCTCTTGGATAACTGGAGCTGTCTCATGCTCCACATAGTAGTGACTAACTAAGAGATGATATTTTTTAAATCAAACTCAGTAATGGAACTGTAACTTTGTTTTACTAGCTAATTGAAATATTGTCTGCTTTCACATGTGCCTCCAGTTAACAAAATAAGTGGGATGGGGTTTATCTGACAGTGGCAGGGAGGTAGCATAAGGGATGGCTGCTCTTGGCAGCTGAGACTTTTAAGTTTTTAAGAATTTTACAGCAGACACAATGTGAACTTCCTTTAAAGAGAGAGAAAATTACCCCATGCATCCTCACCACCCCATCATCCACTCCAGCAAGTAAAAAGAACCACTCAGTTAATTTAATCTGAAATTGATCAGTTCAAAATGTACAGAAAAAGCGGTACAAATTTACAAATATACATCATCTGATTTTGCATTCTTCTATCATCATACTTTGTAGTAGTCTAGTTTTTAAAAAATTCACTTCCCTGATACAGTCTCCTCTCACCTTCACAACATTATATCTGAATCCTTCAGTCCAAAGGGATACATGGTGGTTGGAGCTCTGTCCTTGAGCTCGTTATCAACCACGATTGCCAAACCCTGTGTAAATACCATTACTCAACTGCTTCATTAAATCCACTTGGCACCTCAGCATGCCTCCTTCCAGTGCTCTTCCACATACCACCACTCAATTCACAGGTTATTTTAATAGTGAGACAAGGCAACAGTTGCAAGTATTTGCTATTTAGAGCTATTGGAAGGCTTGAGAAAAGTTGCTACTATAGCTGAAAATTCTGCCATTTAAGACCAAAGGATTTCTGTTGCTGGCAAAAATTGCATTTAGACCAATTGCACCTATAAAAAAAAGCTTAAATAATGAACATAATTAAAAATTACTTTTAAATAAATAAATAATAAATACAAATAAATTAAGCCATTTTAGAGCTAGTGGAATTTTAACACTCAACCTGTCTTTTAAAATAATTTCTGTGCAGGTTTCTTGCAGTTTTCAGTGAAGGCACCTCAAATAATCCAGTGCCATAAATATTTTCAGTAGATGTTCAAGAACATTTTCATCCAGGTTTGTGGGAAGCATTTCAAAGCAGCAAAAAGAGCGTGGTCTGGTTTCTCTCTTCAGAATTTACCTAGATGGGCACTCTTTTTGGAATTGTGTTTCAGGCTGTTGAATATCTCTTTGGTGCCATTCTGCCACTGAAGAACAAGATCCATAGGGGTTTTCCCTTCCTGGTTAAAAGAAACAGGAATATTTAATTTCATCCAGTGATGGCCAAGTCCTAAATACTTGTTCATTGCATCTGTGTGATGTGAATCCCTTCTGCACACTCAGGCTTAAACTTGCTCTTGCACCCCTGGGGCCAGAGTGCTCCTGCTCTACAGATCTAGTCCCAGTCCTGGTCAGACCCATGATGGAAACTGCCTGGGTTTCAGTGCATTTAGGCAAATGCTGTGACCAGCAGAACATGCAGCTGTTCCTTTTGTTTTAGTTTCAAGTGATTAGAAATATATTTAGGTGCAATCTCAGTCAGACACTCTTCCATTTAATGCAGAATTCAGAGAAGAGTTTAATTATGCTATAAACCTCAGGAATTAAGTAGGACCAACTTTTGTGTGAAGACAACATCTGAGAGGGCAAGTCTCTGGCCTTTGGGGCTGTGCCTTCCATAATTGTCATACTCTGATGAGGGGTAATTCCAGAGCACACTTCAGGGAGGTGGGCAGAGAGAAGGGAGTACAGAGTGCTCTGGTGACTGTTTTCCTCCTTGTCCCCTGGGGTTTTGAGTGATTGTCAGTCAAAAACACTGGCAGTGGTAAAACCTGTGCTACTGCTGCTAGGTTTGGATTTGGGAGAAAAGGTCTGTCAAGTGCTGTGCTTTAACAAATGGTCACAGAGCTCAAGCAATGCTACTGCTGCTGTAGTGGCTCTGAGCACAGCCGGGTGTGGGACTTCTCTCTGCTCAGCCACAGGGATGTGTTGGCCAGCAGAAAGGCTAACAGCCTGTCCTCCAGCTGTAGTGCTGGGCTGGCCCTCAGCTGTGGGCTTAACAAGACTTTTCTTGCAAGCTGAGATCCTTGTCTCAGTGGTGGTTGAAGCCCAAGGAGCTGTGCAGTGTAAGTGTCCCGTCTATTACATCTTTTCATGATATGAGTAATTAAAACAAATCATAGAAAGGTGTGATATTGTCTAAGTAGCAGATAGTGGGTTCTGGTTTTAAAGGGGGTACTGGGTTTTCCTGTTTTTCCTGACCTCCCCCAAGTTACCCTTTCCCCGTCTCAGCTCTGCTTTAATTAGCTCTGAAGCGATCTCATTAAGCCTGTTCAAAATCGTCTCGAAACCTTGCTGTGGTGGAAAACTTATTTTAAAGCATTTTAAAATTACTTGGATTTTGTGTTACTTACGCAGTTCTTTAGAGTCAGATCTGCTCCGTGCAGGATCAGAAGCCGGATGATTTTGTAGCGGTTCATCCTCACGGCGTCGTGCATTGGCGTGTCCCCTTCCTGGAGGGACAGAGAGCAGCGTCGGTGCCGCTGGGCTGCTCCCGGGCCGGGCGGCGCTGGGCGCTGCCGGAGCGGCGGGGCCAGCTGCGGTCCTTACCCTGTCCCTGGCGTTCAGGTCCGCCTCGCAGGCGATGAGGTGCTCCCCGCAGTCGTAGCGACCTGTTCGCACAGCCACGTGCAAGGGCGTGCTGAGCAGCTGCGGGTCAGGGCAGGAGATGGTCAGTGGCATGGAACAGGTGAAAGCTGCTTCAAAAACAGCTGCCAGAAGTTATCTACTAGGAGCAAGGGTCAGCTTTTCCTCTCCAATTTAAAAAGCTGCGGAGTTCCAGAAGCACGTACCTTGTCTCTTGCATTTATGTTTATCCCTTTGTCCAATAAGAATTTCAGAATGGCCAGATTTCCACCCCGGCATGCCCAGTGCAGAGCTGTAGAATGAAGCTTTAATAGGAAAGGAAATTAAAAGTATTTTAATACATCATTATATTAAAATTATATTAACCAAATTGCTAAATTAATCCAAATTAATTTTGTGTGATTTAACCTAGAGCATTTCACTATGATCACGCAGTGATCACAGTTTCTAGTAAAAAAAAAAATTGTTTCTAGTAACAGCTTTTCTTATTTTGCCCTAATCTCTGTGGTACTGTGAATTCCTCACTCTTCACATTCATTGTATATTACTCCTAAAGACAGAGATCTTGGCAATGCTGCTGTGGGAGAGGATGTGTTTTGTCTATTCCTTGAGTTTAGAAGTTACCTTTAGCCAGGTATGCGGCTGGTAGGTGCTAGTTAATATTTTTTATTTAATGCCTTTTGGGTTCTAAACTGCATAGAAAATTAAACTCAAGGGAAAGAATAGTTCTCTTTAAAAAACAAATCCCCAAGTTATGCAAGTCCACAAAGTGAATTAAAACCCCTCTCCTCTACAAGATTCAGCATCTCTGCCAGCATTGATCTGTGCTGGAAGGAGTCCCTAGATGCTCGCACTCTGCCTGTTGTTCCTCCTCTTCCTCACCTTCTGTGAGCCCCGCTGGCTTAGCGAGGGGGGAGCAAGGCTGGCAGTGCCAACTGCTCAGCCAAGGGAAAAGGGCAGAGGAGCACAGGAACAGCTGCAGGAGCTGTGGGCACTCAGGATCCCGTGTGGCCGGCATTGCAGAGAAGCAGGGGGCTCTCCCAGGCACAGCCTTGAAATCCTGGTGCTCCTGCTGACCCTGGGGACCTGCGTGGGACAGCGCTGGCAGCACCTGGGCTGGGAGCCTGACCTCAGCTCTCCTACCCTACCCCAGGCTTTCTTGCTTGTGGCACTCTGCTGGCCAGCACTTCTGTGTTTTCCAGCAACCATTTTGGCAGAGGGAGGCAGACACTCCCTGCTGAAAGCTCTTCTCAACAATGTTATTTTAAGGATAAACTTCAAGGACGTTGCAAGGCCCTTTAGTACTCCTCCTCTTGTAGAAGCACTTCTATAAATGGTTCTCCTGGCACCTATAAAACAATGAGCAGCTTTTGGAAAGAGGTGTGAGTGGATGTGCATACCATGTCTTTCTGTTCAAGCTGGGCTCCAGCTTCCACCAGCTTCTTCACCACCTCTAGATGTCCTTCAGAGCATGCCCTGTGCAGCGCAGTGCGTTTGTACTGGCAATTGAAGCAGGGCAAAGTTAGATATTACATATAGCACAAAAATATCTATAAGTCTCTTCTCCCACTCTCCCTAGGGTGATGGCAAATACATACTCCATGCTGATTCCTTTTAAAGAGCTTTTGAAACCTGAAATCTGCTAAATTTTAATAGCAACTTAATAGCTGAGAGCTGCCTACCCAGCATTTTAAAGGATGGGAGAAGTATCTGCAGTATGGCATCCAGACTTAAAATTATGCCTGTTGAGTTCCCCATCCAACATGCTACACTGTGTCTTGAATCTCATGCATCATGGAGTATGAGGGCAGCCACTTTTTTCTGTTGTTCTGCAGAAAAATTTCTTATCTCTTTTTCCATAGCATTGGAAGATCACCTTTTACAGAAAATCAGGTTCTCTGGGGCACCAACAGCCTTCTTTTAAATATAAAGAATCTTTTGAGGTAATATGATTTTGAAGGGCCTCAGTGGCCACTAGAAAACTTGATGTACAAAACTTCCAGCATTTATTTACTTTCCCCCACCCCTTTTTGCCTCTCATGAGGGTGGGATCTACAAAACCTCATGGTAAAAGTTATTTTTGTTCTCTTCTGTAGCAGGCTTTGCATTAGGAAGAAGACTGTACCTTATCACAGACATTTGGATCCCCTTTGTCTGACAGGTATTTTTCAATTACTGGCAACTTATTCTCCAGTGCAGCTTTGAAAAATGTGGGAATATCCACAGGTCCTGTCTGAAGGAAAGAATATAGAGAACATAAATGTGTGTGGCACAAACCCCCATTAATACTTTCCCAGAATAAGCTACTTTGAAGTAACTTACAATAACTTCTGGTTCAGGTTTCTTTAAAACAGGCACTTTCACTTTCTTGCATCTTTTCTTCTTCTTCAGCTCAATAATTTTTTCAAGATCCTCCAAATTTTCAAGTTTTGACCTGGCCTCTAATTTCTTCTTCTTCAGCTGGAACAAATCAGGGAAAGCAGCAAGTTGAGCTGTGTGACCACCTCTCCCTTTCAGAGTGGCAGGACAGCAGTGTGATACTCTTCAGCTGAATTCAACTGAGACTGGATGAACTTTGAAATAAATTGTTGGGTTTTTTTTCAGATAGGACTAATTGACCATTACAATAAGTTGGTAACTACATGAGAAATTCTACCTCATCTGTAGTTTTTCATATACCATTAGACCTCTTCCTAACTTCTTCTTGAGCCATATGTTGTGACATGAATTTAGGCCAGGAGTCAGAGCAGCACTACAGTCTCTTCTGGCACAACAATTAAAAAAATCTCATGTGCAGCTTATGAAAGCTGGAAAGCTCCTGAAGTTTCAACTGACTTCCACCAAGTGATTTTCTTTAATCACTTTTTTTTTTAATGATGCAGCCCTTAAATAATTGGAACTTATTTCTCTTTGCTTAAAAACATACCCTCAAGAGAAGAACAAGGTTTAGAATGATCTTAGCATTAGTCCACAAGTGTTTGTACATTTTGGGAAGCCACAAAGAATGTCCTCAGTGTCCTTGATGGGGCAGTTCAATAAATGCTTAAGACTCCTCCAGACCTGCTTGTAAAAAGCATCTGGGCATGAAGTGAGTGTGGGGCACTGCTGACACCAAGGGCAGGTGTGTTGCCTGAACTGAGATCCCACGAGGTGTCCTTGGCTTCAGGAGATTCACAAACAGGGACTAACTCAGGGTGAACACAGATGACAGATTCTGTCCCATGCTGTGATTAAGGGTGAATATACTGGTATATGGTCACATGGTATACAGTTTTGTCAACTGAGTTCTTATTCAAGTTATTCCCACCTTTTCTTTTTATTGTTCTCTGTATTTGTAGTTTGGTCTACAGGTCACTGGCCTAATGGAAAATAATTATGCTGACTGTGGATAACTGGAAACCGAATAAGTTCTTAGGAACCTGCTTTGAAGGAATGCAAAAAAACCTTGCAGCCAGTAATGTCTCTGTTGAAGTTTAAGAAGTAGTTTTTATTCTAATGTTTCTGAGACTGACTTTCTTACTCTACATGTTTTAGAACAAAGTCTTATTTCCCCTGGTACTTAAACTTTATCATTTCCAAATGACTTTAAATTTTTAGGCCAGTTGATTGCTTATTCAAAAAAAAACCCCAAAAAACCCCCAAAAAACCAAACACCATCAGTTCTTAAGGACCTAGGGAAAATTGTCATGCTCCAGGAATTGAAATTGGTACTTTTCTGTAGACCAGTATGAGTTTCATTAGTTCTTCCCAAATGTGCTAGTAAATGTAATGCCTTGTTTTCATAAAAAGAACATTTTCATGTTAACTAAGGCTTCTGGCTTCAGAAATGCACTCTTACATCTTTTGTGGGTTAGTTTTTTTGGTAGCAGTCATTAGGTGTGCAAGCTGAAGGTGTCTCCCTGGCTCTGACTGCTCCCCCCACTGACAGCCAGCAGCAGCTGACCCCTGGGCAGAGGAGCTCTCAGGGTTTCAGGCACACAGTGTAGGGGTGGTTTAGGTTCTGCCTCGAAGTGTCACTGCCTGCACCCACAGGCTACACAGGTGAGCACATCTCTGTGGTCTGCAGTGGACTTCAGACCAGCCTCTTTTTATGGTGGTCTCCCAAGGGTTTTTCTAGCTCACCATGTATTTCTAACTTAGAGAAAGGCAGAACTTCAGGAACTGCAGCAGGAAATGCATACATGATGATAAAAATCCAAGCAGAAAACCCAAGAGCCTACCTCTGCTTCTAGTTTTTTATCCTTCTCATAAGCCAGATCACCTCGGGTCAATGAGTGCTCAGGGATTGTCTTTAGGTCCTCCTGCTTCTCTAATCTTACAGCAGCTTCATACTCTCCATTTTTGAAGTCCTCAGGGAGGAAGCTGCCAGTCTCTTTATCATCCACCTTCTTCCCAGTCACCTGTAAATGCAAACATGATATAATATAATCAGTGGATTCTTGATTTGAGTAGCCACCACCTGGAAACATGGATTGCCTAGGGCTGATTGTACCTCACTCCTGCCCTCTCTCAGTGTGTGACAGCCAGGACAGGCCATTCTGCCTGTGCCTGCCTTAGCTGGGGATGCAGCTGCCTGGGGCTCCTCTCCCATGCAGTTAAATCGGGCTGCTGAGGGATTTCAAGGCTGGTTTTACCCATTGCTGTCAGTACCAAAGTCCCATTCATAGCAGAATGGCAGAAGCTTTGTGGTGCTGTGCAGCAGCATGGCTTTCAATAGTTTTCAGAAATATTTCTGATGCCCAATTAAGTGTGTGTGAAGAGACAACTTGTTAAACTTAGTAGAGGCAGATGTGTATTTTGAGAGTGGTTCTTGTGGCCTAGACTGCCCTTCTGTTTGATTACCTTGTAAAATTCTATTTGTTATAGAGTCTAATGCAGAAGAAACTGTGAGAACCTTGCCAAAGAATTTAAGACAGCATTAACTACTTAGGCAGTTGTGTCTTAAGAAAACCATCTGGGGAAATAAGTGCAGTGTTTTATTGAATCGTTCATGTTTTCACAGTTTCTCCATCAGATCAGACATTCTTAGTCTAAATCCTGCAGTGGAATGTCCCATTACTTGTGGTCTAGACCTAATTTTTCAAAGACTTTTACATCATGAACAGCAGTGGCTGTAGGAACTGTTAGTTTATTATTAGAAAACAATACTATTATTAAGCTGCTAATTTAGTGTTATAAAATACTGTAGTTTCTAAGCATTAATATGTTGTCCCAGTCCTTTATTATATAGGAATTACTTAGTGTGATCATAAGACTACTGGCTTCTAAAAATATATATGAATTAAAATCAAGGACAGAGTCAAATAAGTAGCTAAATTTTGGTTGATCTTTTCCTGGTGAACTGTGCTGTGATGCCAAATCCAAGCAGCTGTATAGTTGTATCTGTGGTGAGACCCTTTCCCAAGGAAAACTTACAATGAAAATATAATAATATAACAAACAGTATCTAAGGGTTTGCACCTAGAGCACAGCAGTGCTGGTGACCTGCTAAATCAGTGATACACAAAGGTCATCTCTCTCTGCCTGGTCCAATGACAGTCTAGAAAATAATTGATTGTGAGTAAATGAAAGAAGGTTGCACCTACCAGCTCTTCTACCTTCATCATCATCGTCATATTTGCTGTGATCCAAGGCTGTGCTCCTGTGTGGCTGAAACCTCCCAGGGCTCGGGCCAGCTCTGCAGGGGCCACCACGCTCACTGCACTTATATATCTTTGGGAGAACTGGGCTTGAATGAGATAATCTTCCAACCTGGGAATCCAAGTATGCCCCTTGTGCTTGCCAGCGGAGAGGTGGCTCACGCTCATTCCAGACGCGTTAACGAGCCAGATCTGGTGTCCAGGCAGCGAGGGGCGTCAGCTGGGCCAGCAGGGGTGAGAGCCCCACAGCCCCACCACACCATGGGAATCAGAATGAAATGTGAGCTCATCGTTCCTGTGGCAATGACTGCACTGCTCAGCAATGCGAGCCATTCTGTGCTCCCAGTGCCCACTAGGACAGCTGTCTGTTGAGGCAGCGTTATAACTTCATCTTCTTCTTCTGTCTTTTTTTTTAATTGACATTCAGGTGACTGTAAGACACTGGAAAGGGTAAATGGCTTATGTACAATCTTTATAGCA
This sequence comes from Hypocryptadius cinnamomeus, assembly GCA_013400635.1. NCBI lineage: Eukaryota > Metazoa > Chordata > Aves > Passeriformes > Zosteropidae > Hypocryptadius > Hypocryptadius cinnamomeus. The sequence goes on along the minus strand of VYZP01065641.1, from coordinate 56,867 downwards.
ATATCTTCCTGTTAAATGGATTATTACCTCTAAAGTCTCAAAAAGCCATTATTTTCATTGCTATTTATTCTTGGATGATAAACACTTTTAGGGGAAAGGCTTTTTCTCATCATGATGACAGTCTTCTATATTTGTTGGAAGGAATTCTCTGAAGGGATTACTATACCAGAATGATGTCTCTGGTGCTAAAAGGGCCTATGACATGATGAGTTACAATCAGTGTAAGATATCAAAACAGTAAGATTTGCATTTTTTTGGACCCTCGTCAATGATTATAAGCCAAATAATAAATTATGTTTCTGCAATAGAAAAGGGAAAAACTTAATACTGTTTTCTCAGGCAATATTTTGGATATGAGAAATGAGAGAACAGATGCCCAGAAGTGATTTGTTCATTTTTTAGGATAAGATGAGATGAGATACACACAAATACATGCAGATGATGTGTGTGTTTTGGGGGAAAAGAGCTATTGAATCCTTTGGGAAAGCTTTTCTTATGCTATGAATCAGAGTTGTCTGGAATCAGGAGAATGATCACCAGCAGAAGGCAGTTTTATAGGAGGAAGACGCACTAATCTTTGCATCCAAAGAGTGTGGGTAAATGCCAAGACACATCACTTCTGTGACAGTGCCATGCCTGGAGGTCCTGTCCGGTGAGGCACGCAGGTCACCTGGCTGAAATGAATACAGCAGCTCAGGTGCTTCAAGTACGACATGTACACGAGTGTTTCACCAAATCCAGACCTATCTCGGGTGTTGTTTACACCTCAGCATCATTAGCATGCTGCATTCCTGACATTGACCTTTCAAGGTGTCTCTCCTCTGAACTATCCCCCAGTAATCCGAGCACATCCAAACTTGTCTTCTGGTGCCCATCATACCTATGCCCTCCCTTTCCCTGAAATGAAGCTGGACATCAGGTGGCTCCTTTACCACTCAGAATATATATGACATTAGAGAATGAGTCCCAGAACTAAAATAGAGTATGTGCTAGCAACACAACCTTTCAGAACATTTTTTTCTAAACTTAAGTACAGCAACGCTATCATTTCCCCCTAGTGGTATGTTCTGAGTCACACTGCCAGGCTGTTTTTTCACTGCAGTTTTGTACTCCTGCTAAATGTCTCTGTGACAGGAGGCAGCTCAGGCGTTTTCTTGTGTTCTAACAGCTTACCTCAATCTCTTCAGTTCTCTGATTTTTATTTGAGAGATTGTCTTGAAATCCACAACTTAATAGGATGGCTGCATAGAATGCTCCTTGTTTAGTGAAAACAGATCACAGCAGAGACCTGATGCAGAAAGAGAAATGTAGAGGTTTGCTTTTAGAACAAAAACTGTTTAAGGAACTGTGAACTTCCTCTGGACAAGTTTTTTTGACGCTTACTTTTCCCTTTTTTTGCTTTCCCTCTTTTTTTTTTTTTAAACAGCTTTATATATAAAACTGACTCAGCAAAACCTAATGTGGAAGCTTTAAGGAGACAGATCTTCCTCTGCAAATGGTACATAAATCCAGAGCTAGAGTAGCTTTACAGGAAACCTCAGTGCTCTTAGGGGAAACAGAAACCAATTCTCATGAGTGCTACCGAAACACCACAGTTTATTCATCTTTAAAGCATCCCATCCATGATGACTGAAAGAATAATAAAAAATAGAATATTTCTTGATTATCCCAAGTTTCTATTTTGAAATCATGGCACCCAAAAATCCGCTTTAACCAAAGGCTGGGATCTAAATTAACCTAACAGTAAATGCTTTTAAGCTAAATGTCATGTAAACAAAGGCAACACGACTGAAATAGCAGAAATGCACCAGTTTGTATCAGCTAAGACTCTTGGCTTATCACTATTGCTTAATATTGGAGGGGGAAGTAGTATAATGAGCTTGTAACCTTGTACTGGACAGTAACCACTCAATCACCTTTCATCAAGTGATTTCTCGTTAAGGTGGTAATAGCAGATGGTCAGTGGGCGATGTGTAACAGGAATCTGAAAAACTCTTGCCACTCCACTGAAGGATAAGGGCAGAGCAATCATCTGCAAGGTGTGAGGCAACTGGATATTGTCACAAAAATCCTCCACAGAGAAAACACGAAAGGACAGTAGGGTCAGCATGACAGGCAGAAAACTGTGGTGCACCCTGTCCCCTGCTACCAAAATGGAACTGTCTGGCTAGAGTAAAGAATGTTTGTAATTAATTTTTCTAAGTGATTAATGGTAGAGTGGCAGTATCACGTGTGATAAAAATGATATTGCCACCTCCTGTCAAGCGTGCGGCAGTCGTGTTTTCAGTGGCGTCGCTGCTCAACTGGTCTATCTTACATTTTCCAGCACTCTGCCCTTGCCTCTGTCCATGCACCCATAGATGCTGCCCTTGGATGCCACTGTGCCTGGCTGCCTGTGGTCCTTTTCCTGCTGCTAAGTAAGTAAGGTATGAAAAAATCAGTTGCTGAGGAGTGGTAATGCACCTGAGAGGTTATTGAGCCAGCAAACTGTTCCACACGTGTGCAGTCAAAGATAAATTCCTAACCAAGGTACACAGAAGAAGTATCAACCACAGGTTACTGCTCCTGGATTAGTGATGTGTTAGTGTGCAATGGTTTGTTTATTTTGCAGTGTGTGTGTGCACCAGCACACCTTATATATCCACGTGCAACAGAGCAGTATTTAACAGCATATTGCAAGAAATGCATTTATTTCCTTGTCTTTCTTTTCAGCTGTTGGTTTTCCATAAAAGGTAGGAAACACTTTTATTTGTCTAACATATTCTCTTCAATACTTTTGTCAAGAAGTTAACTGATTTGGGAATGAGTTAACTATGATTTTACACCATTGTTTGGACACGTGATGAAAATATTAAACAATGTTGTACCAGGAACTGATCCTTGTGGGAATCTGCTGGAAATAGTTCCACTCGTTACTCTCACCACTTTGCAATCTGTCAGTGAGCCAACTTTTAGTTCTTCCAAAGTGCATCCTTTTAATTCCATACAATGCATGCTTTTTAATCATACCAACATATGCCATGAAATGAAATGCCTTTGGCAAGATCCAAGTAAATTGCATTAACATGAATGCTACTCTCAACCAGACCTTTAATACTGCAAAAAGACACTTTTAAAAAAAGGTTTGCTTTGCACCTGGCCCTACAGATTGGCATCCATTTAATGTAATTTGTCTGATTCTGTCTTGATAAAGCTTTGGTTAAGTCTTCTCCCTGTTTTCCCAGAACTAAGTCATGTCAGCCAGCCTGTTGTTAACTCTTTCATCATTTTCAGCCAGTCAAAACATCTTGGGAGCTAAGAAAAAATGAACAGGAGCTTCTCTGCTTTGCTGGCACTGAAGCTGGCCTGTGATATCTTTGGATGCAGCCAAAGTGGATGCTGTACCTGAGGGAGATTCCTGCTTCTTGCGAATAAAAAGGAGCTCAGGGAATCAAGGTGATAAAGAATTGGACTGATTTTGCTTTAAAATACAAGAATGTTTTCATAAAGCATCAATTTTGTAATCTCTTAGCAAAATAGCAGCGTGTCAGAACTTTGTTATAAGACATGCACTCAGGCAGCCTCTCTTTTTCTCATTTATTGGAATCATATAATGTTAGAATCTATAATGTTAGAAACAGCTTGAGGAGAATTTTAAAACCACTATTACCTGGAAAAAATAACCCTTTTATGTTTTAATTTTGGGGAGAGAGGGTTTATTGGTTTGAGTTTTGCTTTTGCTTTTAACATTTTGCAATTAAAATGTAAATGTGTAAATCTGCTTCACATTAAATTTGCTGAAAAGCTACTTCTCCCCTTTCATGAGGTTTCATTGGCAGTAAGATATCACTGGATTTTTATCCAAGCTATGTTTAACAAATATCTCCTTTGATTCTGATAATACCAGTGAGAGTGGAAAAGCATCGAAGCAAATTTGGAATTACATTACATCATATGTTGGTCATCCTCTTGGGGCTGGAGGTTAGATACTTCCGTGACTGCAAATCGGACAACAAAACACTTTTTCTCTTTTTTTTCAGTTAATTATACGTATATGGCATATAATATAAAAGAAGTTTGAGTTTAATTTTAGAGAGGAGAGTAAGTAAAACACCAACAGAAAAAAAAGGCAAGCAAAAAACTTCAAATGCACATTTTCCTCTAAAGTTTCATAATCACAGACAACTTTTTGTCTGTGATGAATTTGGAGAAAAAACCTTGTGTCCTTTTGTAACACAGAAGTTTTACAGGAGTCAGTTATGAAACTGGCATGGGGTTTCTGTAATCTGTTTCATTTCAGGTTCAGAAAGTGTAGGGAGTGCATGCAAAGGGAGGAAAGAGGAGTGAATGATCTAAGTTGGTTTCTCTGGGTCTGCAAAGTGCAATGTATTCGTCTGCAGACACTATTTTTAGGAAGTTGCTATTTCACAAAGGAAAGTACTAAAAATCTCCCTCATAGCTATTTTGTCTCAGCAAAGGCATCTTCACACCACAGTCAGCTGGATAAGGAGACCATGGGGTAGGCCTTTTCCCCAAAAAATCTGTTCTTATCCAGAGGAGCTAGAGAGATGACTAGGCTGTGACCAGAACCAGCCAGTTCTTCCCAAAGCTCTCTAATTCACATACCCTGTGAGAAATTTGCTATGAGCTCTGCTTCTTTTTTCACGTTTTTTCAACCACCTGTGTGGCAAAGACAGTGTAGGCATAGACTGTTCTCACTCTAAAATCGTAGAAAGAGGGGGAAGATCCTTCTTTTTTCCCCCTCTAGGGCATTGATAGAGAGGATGCAGGATGGCATTAATCCAAATGAAACACTAAATGGCATGGTGAAGAAGTGTAAAAACAAATACACACTTTACTTTTTTCTCATGGATACCAGAAAAAAAATAATTAAGAAACTGAGATACTGAAGGGCATTGTCATTTGTCAGTGCCCATTTTTTCAGATGGCCAAGGGCTGTGGCTGAGTGACGACAGGAGTGAATATATTCCCAGAGGTTCCTGCCTAAATGGCCATGAAGAGGCCACTGCCTTCTCTGACACTTGGATTCAGACCACTGGGTTGTCTTTATTTCAAGTGAGTGGCCAGTAAATTCTGTTGAGTAACCTTATGTTTTCATAGAGTGGTGTGTGATGAGGAAGGGAAAAGGCATTGCTATCCCACTAAGCAGCATGAGTCAGAGAACTAGTTTGGAGGAAATGAGAAATCACCAGGGGCTTTGCCAAGAAACTGCAGCTTGTGAGACATAGCACAGTTCAGCCAGTTATTTTGTTTTCTTCATACAGTGTCTCTGCAATTCTTAGTTTTGGCAGAAAGTGGAAAAGAAATATTGAAACATTGGATGTCTAAATTCCACCGGGCTCCTGGCTTTCCTGAAGCAAGGAAGTGTTGGGCATCTCTGACTGACTATAACTTTGTCTGAATTCCAGATCAAATAGGTATGGAAAAACTTTTTCTTTTCTTTTTCAATATTCTTAAGCCTTGTTTGTCAGGGGCCAAACACATGGTGACAGTCTGAACTCTTAGGTTTGCATGTGCTGGCTCAGAATTCCAGACTGCTGAGGTTAGAGCCAGGTACAGGTGAATTTGTGATTGTCCCTGTAATTTCCTTTTGGGCTTTCCTCTTTAAGTGTTTGATCACAGAAATCAGTAGAAATGTTTTCCCTGTCTTTTGGGGGAAAAAAATTCACTTGAGACGTATATGACATTTGTCACCTCCTGTCAGAAATCCCTACCAGGTGACCTAGAGACTTGCACAGATGGAAGATAGAAGAGATGTTGCTTTGATCAAAAGCCAATCAATCAGTGAATCAGGAGCAAGAGAAAAACTGTGTTCCAAGAAGAGCCAAAATAAAGCACTGTCATGTGTTTTGAACATCTGCCCAGCACCAAGATCACTGGAGCTGTATTCCATGTCCAACAATGGTCATTTGATTTTTGAGGGCTACTGCCATGTGCAGCCTCTATCAGATAAGCACAAACACAGGGACTTCATACACAGATTCTGTAGTGGCTCTTCTAGGAAAACTTGAAGAAATGAATCCCAGCAGTATGCATCCATGCTTCCCTCAGCTTCATGGCTGAGATTTCATGGGAACTTGTATAGCTTAGTGCTGATGAGTCTGGGAGTTGTGCTCTTTTCACCAAGGGTTTTGAAGGCAGGAGGAGCACCACATTCCATATCAGCTATAAATTATTGATGAGAGGACAAAAGCATCTTCTCATCAGCAGTAAGTGCTCAGTGCAATGAGCCCTCAAGGCATTACAGCATCATTCACAGCAACACAGTGCTGTGAAGCAGACCTCCAGCCTGTTGAACCAAACCAATTAATCCCAAGTAAAATATCTGACCCCCTCAGCACCAGATGATTGAGAAAGTCAAGTCTACTATTAAAAGCACTTTTCAAGTGCAGAGGACTTTCAACTTGTGATTTGTACAACCAGAAACTAGTGTGGGAAAATGGTAAATTTAAACTTCAGATGAAAAATGTGTAGATGAAACAGTTCCCAGATGAAAAATGTAAGGCCATGGTGCCAGATGTGACTTTCGCTGTCTGAAAAATTTTTTAGAAATGAGGAATAGTCATAAGAAGGTGATTTTTCTAAAGACAGAATTTCTAGACAACTGCAGCATTAAAATGCTCAGATTTGAACTGCCTTGAATCAAGCAGCTGCAAATAGTTCTGTGGTCCCAGTCACTGAAGAATGCATTTTGAGGTGCCTGCTTCTGTACTGCTGAAGGGAAACAGTCATAAAACATCTTCCCATGCTAGCTGTAAGCTAACAAAAAAAGAAAAAAAGGGCAACTTTTACACTTAGCATGACATGATGAAAGCGTATTCACATTTGTAATAACTTATGACTTTACTGGTTAATTTTCTACTGACTTTTCAAAGAACTACTTTTTTACTAAGCTGCATAAGCAATAGTGCACATGCTCATTTTGTTCTTGGGCAAGAAATTATTCTAGACCATAGATGAAAGCAAATCCAATTTTGCTTTTCTCTTTATTACAAGTTGGTAAATACTTAGCTACCAACCCAAGAAAAGCAGCAGCCTTGCTGCCTGGATTATCTCTTCTGTTTTTGCTGCAGTATGTCACCTAGTTTTTCTAAAATTATACCACCTGCACCCAAAGCCCATGGTCCCTGTCAGAACTTTTGATACATGCATGAAAATAATGATTGCATGATTATTTGGTGGCTGGTTGTAACAGAATGAAGACATGGAAAAAGCTGTCTTTTTCCCTGGGTGCCAAAAGTAATTTATAAATGAAACTAGGAAAAAAAAGTAGTACCTTGAGTATGGGGTTGAAATGTAATTTTATTTGCTTTTAATTACAGCTGTACATTTGAGAAGGGCACTTTTTAATCTCTTATCAAAGCATTCTATTTTTCTTTGATCTAACTAGAATTTGTTGAGTGCAGTTTCCACCAGCATCTGTAATCCTTCTTAAAATCCCTCTATGCATTCCACCTTCTTCCAGGCTGGCCTTTTTCTGTCCATCATGGTGAACCTATTCTCCCTTTTGTTTACATATGCATCTTCCATTTGTCTCCATTGGGGTGAGAGGCACTCACATACAAATGAATAGTCCCTTGAAGTGTATGTTTTCTTGGTATTTTGTTTCACATCATCATTAATTAATATGATTATTTGCCACTCAGGGAGAGCTCAGTTATCTATATTAAGGCAGCCTTTAGAATGTGGGGAATAAAAACCCCAAACATTTTCTTGTTTGTTAGTGCCTAGGAATAATGGCAGGGACATGTAGCAGCTTTCCTAGATACAGCAGCACTCTATCACCAAGTGGTAGATTTTCACTGGCAACCTTAAGACATTTTTATGTAAAGAAAAACTGAAATGGAAAGTTTTGAACCTGTGAAATGTTGCCTCTGTCACCTGTAAATGCCAAGGTAAGTGGCTTTAGTAGACTGAAGCCATCCCATAGCTGTTTTGTACACTCAGTGAAGTCCTGGTCTTCCTCACACACACAAGGCATTCTGCATTGATGGACTGTCCCAAAACCACTGACTTGGCACAGAAGTCCTGCAGTGAAGTGTACACTTCTGAAAATGGCAGCTAATGCACTCTGAGACCACAGTACCCATTTCCTACTGAAAATAAAACCAAGCAGAGTAGGTTGTAGCAATTACTTAGCCATCAGAAATCATGAGGGGATTAGATTCCAACTCAGAAACAGAATCATGACACTTACAGGCTCTTGGTATGAGGGTATCTCCATGCTTATTACGAAGTTGCTGATGGGTGGAGCCAGTCCATGTGGTTCCTATAGACTGTTTTTTAAGTGTAAGCCTAAAAATACAAAACTGAACAGATGAATATTTTAAATTTTTGTACTTCTAACATGTCATTCAAGCAAATAATTCAGAGGTTTTGGAATGAAATTGTAAATTTTCCCTGTGCATTTTAGAATGTTATATCTATTTCTCCTTCCAGGTAGTATAGGTTTCATTCAACTTGTATGAGTTGAAGTCTATTGCCAAAAATCCATAGTCTCCTGATATGTCAAAAATGAGTTGGAAGCTTCCCCAATAATCAGCTCTTCCCTTCAAGCAGCTAAAACACAGTTGGCTGAAGCTGATATGTCCAAAACAAAGATGAAGCTAACAGAAGAAGCCCTTGACCTATTGCATTATGATGTAGGAACCCCATCAGTTAAAAAGAGAAATCCCAAAATCAAAGGTTAGTCTGTCTTTTGAAAACCCAGTAACCACAAAATAGGTGCTACCTTCAGCATCTTTGCAGAAGGTTGTGCCATAGTTGTACTGGACTTGACCCTGGTTGCCTCAGTTCTCTCAAGATGAAAACCAAAAATTTCACCCTCTCCTTGACCAGCACACAGTAAATTTATCTCATGTTTGTTCTGCTGGCTGTGTGCTGTCAGCCAGTGAGACAGTTCTTCAAGAACTGTCACATGAAGCTGATCATCCATATGGAAATGATTCCTAGATGCAATAAAATGACCACAAACCACCATGTTGAAGTGCAGAATTTGTGCCAAGACTTTTCACCTCTCTTTCAGGACAGTGTTTTCCTAAGTCAACTAAACACAAAAACTCAACCACAAGACATCCCAGCTGACAAGAACAAGTTAGTAATACCAGTCCTGCTCACAGGAGAGAAAATGAAACTCCTGTGAAGTTTCACAAAGCACTTCTTGCTCTAAGCACAGATGAGTTTCCGCAATCATCTCCTCCCATCTTGCAAGGACAGTTGTCTGTGAGATCTCTGCTGGGCTGAACTAGTGCAGAGTTCTCTTCGATCTTAGCATACTTCCTGCCTCATTAAGATGGCTTGAGCACAAGGGATTAAAGTAACAGTATCTTTTAAGAAACGACAGGATGTATTTATTAGTCATAATAGTTGTGAGAAAGAGGAGCCAAGTAACCGTCAGAAGCACCAGACAGTAGTGGACAAACTCAGATACAGCAAGGAGCTGAACATGGAGCTACAAACACATTTCTTGATCAGAGCAAGTGCAACACCATCTCCTCAGCCTCTGGAGCTGCAGGTTCATGGAGCCCCTAAGTCCAGGGAAAACATGTAGGGTCAAAAGTTTGCAGGGTTTTGGTTGAGGACTAAACCTCAGCAGCTGTTGACTACCCCTTCTACTGTGTCTGCACAGGGAACGCAAGACCTTCACACTAGAAATGATTCCCAGTTGCAGCTGCTGGATATTCATAACAAATGTCTAATGGCTAAAATTGTGTGCTGTGGGCAGGGTCACCTTTCATGTCATATGGGGACAATTGTGTATTCTCCACTGTGGCTGGGATGTGTCATCCTAACACCATCTGGAGCTGTACTCCCAGACCAGGAACTGCTGTCACTGAGCAGTAAGTTCAGACCCCTGCTGCTGCTTTCTTTGTATCAAGTTACTGTTTTCTAACATTGTAGATATACCAGAACTGAGTAGCTGCCACTGTGTCTCACTGCAAGAGGGAAAGTGTAACTGTAGTACCCTGTGTATGAATTACATTTGAATCAGGTTCCATTCCAGGTTACAGCAGGACAAGGGACATGCACATCCCCTTCCAGATACAAGGTTGTGCTTCCAAAGGCAAAGTGCCTCTTGTGCTGATATTGGGGATCACCAGGAGAAAACACAAGGAGGATTTATTCTCTTCATGAACAGAGGTGGATGAACTGCTGCTGACCAACATGAAGTTTCTGCTGGATTGCTCTGAAATACCTTCCTCCAGAATGACAGAATCTCTGAACACTCTGAGTTGGAAAGGACCCACAAGGACCACTGAGTCCAACTCTTACATGAATGGCCCATATGAACCACGAATTTGGCATTATTAGCACCATGCTCCAACCAGCTGAGCTTCAAGTAATCTGGAGTCAGTCTTCTGGGAAGAACATGCCTTTCTACTGATTGGCACTGCAGAACTAACCAGAAATAGTGTTTCCATGAATCAGTCAATTTTCCAACCCCCCAAAGCCTCGCAATCCTACGAAAATCTTCTCTTTTTTTTAAGATACAATGAGGTGCCACAAACAGCCTGAGGAGATGGAAAGCACAGAGAAACTCCTGTACTGTGTAGGGGTGCAGTGCCAGCCAGTGACCCCAAGTACAATGCACCTACACCTTGGAGCTGGTAAGGACACTGCACCAGCTCCATGTGGGCTCCAGTGCCTTCAGGGCACTTTGCTCTGACACAGCTGATTACGTGTCCGGTTCAGACACATCCTGGATATGCTGGGCTTAGGGAAAATACCTGGAACAATTCTGTTGTGTGCACAACAGCAGCTTGTCTGTGTTCGACAGCCAAATAACCAGAGGTTTCCTCTTGAAGTGGTAAGTTGCATATTGCCATTCTGAAACAGTAGAATTGGTGCATCTGATAATCATATGTGATTATCTGTCTTTTTCCAGCTCTAAATCTAGATTTGACAGACTGAGATTTGAACTCGGTGCCAAAGGCTCAGACAGAGAAGGAAACATCACTTGCTTTCTTTGCTTTGTAAGAGAAAAAAACATTAGAGCTCAGTGCCTTTCCTGGGGAAGGACAGGACACATTGCATTAGATGCTATCATCCTTTAACAGGTTCTGGGATTATTTTTGAAATGACAAAAACAACCAGATTAGTTCTTTCTTGTTTACAGGACAACTGTTCTCACAAAATAAATCCAGCAACAAAGGGGAGTGGCAGGGAAAGATGGATAGTATTTGGTTTCACTAACAGTCTAGTCAGATGAAAATATCCCCCCTATATCTGACCCTCAGGATGTGTTGCTGGTCAAGTGAAGCCAAGTCACATAATATTCAGCCAAGAGAGCACCAAATTTGGCCTGATGAGGTGTTGAGGATGAGATTTATTACACCATATTTATGTGTATAGAATCAGTTTAAAGAAGCACTGCAATATTTGCCATCATGTAGGTAAATGGCCTCACCCTGAAATGCACTCGGTTCCCTGGCCTGGTGCTGAGTCACAGCACTCCTGCAGGAGTTAATCAGAGCTGGGAGCTTTGGATGTCTTAGGATTTGCCTCATACAGAGTGTGATGTACAGGATCCTGCTGACAAACCCTCCTTCTCCACTGCAGTTTAATTTTAGGATTTGGCACTGATGTGTATTTTGTGTCTTCTTTTGTCATCACATACATAAATTAGGGTGGAATTCTTACAGAGAGATGAGGGGTAAAAGTCCTTTTTTGGGGAGTTTTGCTACAGCTAAGATAACTTTTTCTTATGCAAAGCAGAAAAATAGTGTCTGTCCCACAGGAAAACAAAAGTTAGCAGAACTTTGAGTCAGTAACACCTCTTCCCCTTTCTCTGTTGTGCATCCTCCCTCTTGACATGTACTAAGTTAATCTTTCACTTCATAATGAAGCAATCCCTGAAGACATTATGTTTTTTTAACATTTGCTGATCTTGTCTCTGAGTTTGACTTGGGTTTTGTTGAAGAAAACAATCTTTAAAAACTATTGGATTCAATCTATCACTTCATTGATCTGGACTTCTAAATTCACTTACACCTGTTACAGAAGAGCACCAAATATTTTAAGGAGAATTTTAGCTCAAATTCACACTCTGAGCTGCCAAGAAATAAACAGTTTACATGAAATGATGCAGCTGAGAAGGGAGAAATAACCCTAATGATTAGCAAATTCAGGAACTTGTTCAGAATCTAAATACATGGGTTTTGGCTTTCATGTACATGAGAAGAATCCTTCCCAGTCCCTGTAATGGTGGCATTGTGTCTGCATCTAGGAATGTCATAAACAGATCACACCAAAAAATCATTCAAAATCACATTTCTTAAAATTACAATCACAATATGATTCACCATAAATTCATTACACTAAAAATAAGAGGAATGATGAACTGTATTAAATGCATATGTATACTTTGCTGTTGCCTACATCTCTACTATTCCTTCAGTGTTTCTTTTATACCCTTTCTAACAAGACAGTGAAAGTGAATCTCTAAATCATAACCTCTAATCTTGATACTATATTCTATCATATTGAGCTGCTCCTGAAATAAACCCCTCTAGTTTTTTATGTCATTTGTATTCTCCAAATCCCACCCACATAATTGGAAGCTTTTGAGGCATAGTATGTGTGTTCACAACACAAAAGAGAGCTATCCACAGGCTGCAGAATTCTGGGGAATTAATTTACATAAGGTAGGAACTTATAAATCACAGGATGCTTCTCTATGATAGTATGATTTAGCATAATTTATTCACATTCATACCGTATCTTCTTAAAGCAATTGGAAACACTTCTATTTGCTTATCATTGTATTTTCAATAAAAGGTGTAAGAGTTTATTAGAATATTAGGAAGCATTGATCAAGTAAGCTGGTTTTTTACCAGAAAAATGCCCATTACAGCTCACAGATAGTTAAAACTACAACAATCTTTATAAAGAATCGTTAATTGTGTTCCTTTGTTTTAAATCCCAGCCACCCCTGTGCTCTGCTAGCAAGCTGTGCTGAACCAGGTGTTTCTGCTAAGGACCAGGGACCGGCTGACCTTCTGGCAGGTAGCTCATAAGAGAGCAGAGGAGAGCAGACCATCTCCACCGAGAAGGCAAGCAGGAGTGGAGCAGCTTCAGGTGCCAGCAGGCTCCTTTTTAGCCCTGAAATGAGGTAAGTGCTACCTTTATTTTGGGTTACTGTTGAGGGAGATGTGCTTGCTTTGTTTACACTGATATGCTGCAGTCTGTTTACTGTGTTTAATTGTCATTTATAAAGTGCTCCACAGGAGCTGTGCTTTGAGATTATTGCCTTTGTGCTCTGAGATGTTTTGTAGAAGTTGAGGCTTCTGTTTGAGTGTTTGGAATCTGTGCTTTAACTATCTGCCTTTCCCTAGGGTGACTTACCAAAAAAAAAAAGTGGTGTAAAAACTTCACCAACTCTGTAATTCTGTAGTTGAAGCTATTTGCTTGGCTTCTAAGAGTTCCCTAATGTTTAGGACAGAAGATAATTCAGAGGACAGGTTGGGTAAGCACCTGTTTCCTGTAGAGCAGTGAGAAAGGAGGTAAGATGTGAATAGAAACCTGAAGTTTGTGTGATGGACCACTTGTTGCTCTTCTGCAGGAGCAATTTCTTCAGGAGGATGAAGGAAAAAAATCCTATGTTTGCTTTTTTTGATGGCTCTGCCTTTGTCTGCTACAGCCTTTTAGTTCTTCATTTGAAAGAAAAAAACCTTGAATATTCAGATGGCCAATCTAACGTTTTGCCAAAGAAACCCCTACCCTCTCCCCCCTTAAAAACCTGCTGTAAATCTGAGTTCATGACTCCCCTTGTTCCCTCTTTGATCCCAGTTCCTCCCCTCAGGCTGCAGAAGAGATGAACTAAGAAACCACTGAGGCATGGGGGCTGCCCTGCGACCTCCTACTTGTTGCAATATATCTATGGAAATTATTGCCAAGTATTCCAGGGGAGGGGGAAGAAAAAGGGTGTGGGATGCTTGTCTTGAAATGTTCCCAGCCTCTCACATGCAGAGAAGTGCTGGTGTTTGGCTGGAGTGGGGCACGGAGGAGCTCTGCAGCTGCCCCCACGTGCCCCCTGCTCTAAGGGCTGTGCCTGCACTCATGGCCAGGGGCTGAGCCCTGGAGGCAGCAGGTTCCTGTGTTTCTGGTACTTTGGGAGAGGCCAGCAGTTGTTTCTGTAAAGTGCCTGCTGGCATCAAGCTGTGTTTTGACTGGGAGTACTCCAATATCTGCCTTAATGCCTATTCATAGGTAGTCAGGAGCTCAAAAACCGTGCTTAGTCAAGTTGCCAAACAGCATATGTGAAGAAGTTAGGTTTTTGTAGATGTTTTTTCCCTTTTGGTCTTGCTGTTTCACCAGAGTCAGAGGGATCTCCAGCACTCTTCAGTCTCTGCCTGTCTGTAGCGACCAGCAGGTCTTTGCCAAAAGCCTGATTTCATCACTGACCTTTCTGAGGGACCACAGGCCTACAGACAGGGCAGGGGACTGTGTGCCTTGTAGCTGTGATGGCACATGCTGACTTACCTTCCCCCTGCTAGGTTTAAAAACATCAGGAATTGTTTTGTACCTCCTGTACCTGTATTCTGTGGCACCCAGAGCGGAGCAGCCAGATGAGTAAATGGTGCTTGGCTGCAGGTAGCAGCCAGAGCCTTCCTGGGACTACCCAGCCCCTTGTTACAGGCACCCTCTGTGCAGGCACTAATTGTTCCTTTCCTGTCCCCTGGCAGCAGCGAGGCTGCAGAGGAATAATGCACAACAAATAGTTTGACTCACGCACACCTTTAGCCTCTCTGCTCAGCAGCAGTGAGACCTGCATTTGCACATCAGCTTACGGAGGAATGATTTCCATAGCAACAGCCAGGATATGTGGGGTAGTATGAATGCTGCCTTGGAGAGCATGTAAAGCACCTTCTTAAGAAATAACTGACTATATGGGCTCTGAAAAAAAAGCCCAAATTACTCACAGTTGGCTATGTGAAGGGAGGGTTGTGATTTTTTTTGGTTTTGTTTTTTATTGTAAAAAAATTATATTAATGGGTATTTTAGACATCACTTAAAAAAACCCCTAAACATTATTGGGTAAAGAGAATGAGGGATTTCTGCTTTATATAAACTGTTAGTGTATGCAGAGGGTATGGAAATATCTGTGGTGGTTCTTCAGCAACAGAGAGAATTTTTAATACCCTGAGTGAAGACCTGATAGGGAGTTACCTGAGCAAGCACCAAGGGGAAGGGAAGAATGACTGCTCTATTGATTGAGGGGCAGGGAAGCAGGATCAGCTGGTAGTCCCTTTAAGTAACAGGTTTTGTGGGGACTGTTACTGTGGGGTGGACTTTCTGTTATCAGAAGACAAGGAGGCAATGCTCTAGTACTTGGACATGCAGAGAAACAAGATGGGAAATGTGCATGGAGGAATGAAAGCCATTTAACTCTTAGTTACATGCGTATGCATGTCTTCCCCCCTGCTGCTGTTCTGCTTCCTTTCCATCTCTTTGGATGTTGGTTTTTTTGTTGTTGTTGTTGTTTGTTTGTTTTTTGGGTGGGGGGGTTGTTGCACAGCTCTGTGTACCCACAAAGCAGCCCAGTACCTGGACACCCCACCAGGCTTCTCTGGGGAATGTGGCAGACAAGTGTATTGGCCTCTGTAGGGCCAGGTGTGTTACTGCTTCGGGAGGGTTTGCCCCTTCCTTGGCCCTTTCACCTGGGGGAGATGAGTCCCTGGGCACACATCTGCAGCCAGCTCTGTGGTGCCAGCACTGGTTACCTGGATACAAACAGCTCTGTCTTCCCAAATGGCATGAGACTGGAAGGAATTGCTTCAGCCCATTATAGGTGGAATGAATAAAATCAGCAAGGCTGATGTCATCACTTCCTTAGTAAGGTGATATGTAATCAACAATGTGTGCTGCACTGCAGCACAAGTGTCTTAAAAAGAAACAATTTTGGAAGGGGAAAACTTCACATTTCAGAAGTTTAACAGATTAAATCAAATTGGAAATTGAAAACAGCCAAATTGTTTTAGCTGCTGGAAACAGCTAAAACCATTGGAAATCTTGAATCTTGTACTTAAGCTGGATGCTGCAGACAAGCTCCATGTGCTGTTGAATTCCTGCCCCTTCCATGCATTAAGAGATTTGGATGAGTTTGCACAGCTCATCTACCTAGATTTTTTTTAACCTTTTGCTAAATAATTACTATTCCTAAAAGATTTACCTGTTGACTTGTACAACCAGCTAATATTTTGTCCACCTGGTACTTTTTCAGTGGGAAGGGCAGTGTGGGGACAATGGCAACTGGCTGTGGTTTTGTATGGACCCTGTGTGACTGTAAAGCAGCACCCAAAGCATTAGCTGGACCCTCATATTTGCAATTTCCCTTTGGAAATATGTGTGCTATAGCTCTAGCACTTGTCCTGAGTAGGGATCCTAAATCAGTGTTTTCATATGGGAGCTAAGAGCAGGGCTGTGAGATTTCTGCTGGCAGTGGAGCTGGGAATGGCAAGCCTGCAGAGGTCAATAATGGTGGGTTATCCCACAGTGTCTGCTGCTGTGGGGTTTAGAGCTCAGGAACAAAGCAAGCTATTCTCTTTTAATGAGTATCGTGTACCTCCAGCTTATGTTTTAATAGGATTAAACAGTCTCGGCATGGCCTTGGCAAGGTTGCACATACCCTAGGGCAGGGGAGTCTAGACTCATCCCTTTGATGCTGGCATGTGAGCAGTGTGGCTCTGTGGGCACCCTGGCAGGTGTGGTGTGGCTGAGTCCAGCCCTAAAACACACTGCCTGTGTCTGGCAGCAGCTTAATGCCCTGTGTGCATCGATTGAGCTGCTGACATGGGTTCTAAAAAGGCAAAAGACGAGCTGGAATACTGCAGGTACTGATGTAAACATTGTAGTGAGGGGTGCACTTCTCTCTAAGGAGAATTGGACTGGAGCCTTTAGTAGCCATCTACTTCTGCAGGAATGTTTCCCCCCTCCTCTTTGTCTGTCTTTTGTCCCCTCTTCTGTTTATGACTTGGCCATATAGAGACATGTAATGCCTAACTCAGTGAGACCATCTGAGAGTGTCCTTGTTTATAGGGCTGCTTATTGCAGGCTGATGTGTTGCAAAGGAGGTTGAGAGTCTGAACCAGAGTGGGATGACAGCCACAGGTGCTGACATTTGGTGTAAGCAGCAAGTTTCCCTCTGGGAGCAGGGGGTCTCATGAAGCAAGACCTGGGTGCCTTCTCCTCACTCCTCCTTCTCAGCAAATAAAATACAGCCTATTTTCGTTTACTTTCTTCTCCCACCAGCTACTTCTCCTCTGCCCACATGCCAGCTCTCCTGGCAAGTCTCAGATATGGGAGTTGTGGACCCTCACTTCAGTGCCTGGCCAGCCAGTATTGTGGAGGAAGAGCATGTGCACTTCCAGGGTGGAGATCTCCTCTTGCTGGTGTCTCTGAAGGCAGCTCTGTGGAAGTGAGTTCCAACTAAAATCAAGACTGTAGAAGACCAGTGCTGCAAGCTGTTTTTGTTTTATCCCATGCATCTGTTTTCTTCATGGCAATGCAATGTGTCTGTGTCAAGGCTATAAAATAAGACATCTCTTTTCCAGAAATTAATTGTGAATGCATAAGATGACATTGCCATTTATGCTGAATAGAGAACAAAAAGGAAAGAGCAGCTTGCAATAAAAGTCCTTTTATTGAAGCAGTAAATGTCCCTGTGATCTTCCACCTACCTTTTGAGAAAGTGCCTCAACTTACCTGCACTGGTAACAAGGAGTAGATGGCTTTAGAGTTGTTTTATTAGAGGAAATCTATATTAAACACAGCCTTGGATTTATCAGGATTTATACTAGCTCCTGAAATAAGTATGAGGAAGAGGGTCTCCCTTTAATGCTCTAGGGCTCATGCTAAGCCATTGCCTTGAAAATAAATCATTCTCTGCTGTGAAGTCTGCCCCTCTGCCATCTTTCTGGGGAGGCACATGTAGGGTGGAGCTGAACAAGCAAACAAGGAAATTCAGAGTCTTGCCAGAGGCTGGAGGGTGAGGCTGTAGCAGGAATGGGAAGATGGGGCTACACACAAACTTGCATCTGGCGTGGTATTTTTGGTAGCTCCCTTGGCAGGAGCTCAGCTGCAGATCTGGGATCCTCATGAGACTTCATTGAAGCATGACCCACATTCTGGACTTGCAGGTGAACATGCTTTGGAGACAGTCTTGTGCTCCACATGAAATGTTATAGCCAGGAGCAGAGGAAGAGATGGAAGGAGATATGTTTTGGTTTTATTTCTTAAGTAAACTTGCCCAGAGGCCCTAGGGAAGGGAGCATCTATTGGTGCAACTGTTTTTACCCCTTGGAGGCTTGTAGGATATTGGTGATTCCCTTCTGGAAAGGGTTTAGCTGAGGTGTTATGGGACTGAGTGTTACTGGGCTGTGTCTCATGAAAGTACTCACATATTGACTGTGCCTATGGGATGTTCTCATTTCATGGCAACGGAGTGGTGGTATTCCTCCTCTTATTTCCCTACCAGAAACTGATTTTTTTACTTTTTAAACAGTGTCTGAATTGATCCTCAGCTTTGACCACTGAGAGCACAAAACTCTGCTTTCATCCTTGACAGGGCCTACTGAGCTCTGGCTATGAGCCAGGAAATTCTGCAGGTCCGTACTCAAACCCATACAGTATTGCTTGTACTTTAATTATCTGTTGCTGCAGGTTGTGCCTGCAGACATCTGGAGTTGAGATTCAATCAGCTGTGGGAAGATGCCTTAAAGGATATCTCAGAAGAGCAGAGTTGAGCTGGTGCCCTGTGGGGCTTCTGTGTAAAGCAGAAAAATATCATGGATGGCTTTGGGAGGGAGGAACTAGATCAGTTTAACTTGGAAACACTTTACAAGTGAAAACTTCACTGCTCAATGCAAGAAAAATGTGCCGAAAGTATGCTGTTGAGGAGTAAAATAGATTTTAGCTATTGTGCTGAAAGTCCTAGTGTCTCAACATGGGTGGGGGGGAGGGGAGAAGTATGCTAGTNGGGGGGGGGGGGGGGGGAGAAGTATGCTAGTGTAATCTTCCCAAGGCAGAAAAACTGTGGTCCTAGACTCTGCAGAAGTTTTCGGTAGAGAAAAGCATGAGCAGGAAGGTCCTGCATCCCAGCCAGCAGCGAAACAGGGAGAGGAACTTGTGTGCTAGAGAAAATGCCTCAGGTTTTCCCAGAGCAGCACTAAATTGTAACAGAGCTTGGTTAGCAGCCTCTGGGTATGAGAAGTTATTCAACCTTGTCATCTGGCACAGCAATGGGTGTTCTGTTGGGAACAAAATGCCTCCATGCACTGCAGAGAAAAGAAGACCTCTCCAACACCAGCTCTTGGGGGGTAGGAGTGGTCCTCATGCCACACCCACATTTTATATGCTGGTGCTTCTATAAGGTTCTGCACACCCTTATTTTTAACACGCAAAATCCTAGTAGCTCCTCCTCTGAGTGTTTGGGAAATTAATTGGGGGTCATGTCTCATGTTGGGAACAGATGCAGACACCCTTATTTTGCTCTCAAAGGCTATATTTGTTTCATGCAACAGCACACAGCAAACTCCTCCACGCACACTTGGCAGCTGCTGACATTGTCTGCACTCAGTGTGGGGCAGTCTGGTGCAGCAGGACCATTGCCCTGGGCCCCAGAGCAGTGGAGCTGTGAGGAGGGCTGCAAGCAGCACTCTGGCTGCCCTGCTCATTGCCCTGAGCACTGCCCCATGTGGGGGCTGCTTCTGTGGTGAAGCTCACCCAGCTGTGCTCCTGCACTGTCTCACAGCACTGGGGCACCAGCAGAGCACAGAGGGACTTCTGAGACTTTGCCAAGAGCAGCTGCACCTGTAGCACCTTTAGCAAAAGTAGCACTGGACAGGGATTTACACTCTGTCTAAAATGTCCTTCACTCTCAATTAATCTATTTCCCACTGCTCTGCATTGTGTCCTGGTGAGCTGTCAGCTAAACCTGCAGGTCAGTAAGTGCACTTCCACATGCAAGCCTGGAAATGAGATGAATCTTTCCTGGGACAGTCTTCAAGACAGTGAAACTTTTTCCTGCAGGCTAGAGGTTGCAGTAGCTTTCAACAAAAAATATCCCAAGAATAAGTCACACATCCTCCAAACTATAGCACAAACATACAGTAGGGTTTATGTTCTCAGGGGAAAAAAGCTTCCAAAGCAAGGGACTCTGCTGCACAAGCCTGGGGGAAAGTGGGGGTGAGACTGAGGAGCAGAGATTGGAACAAACAGCATGTGACAGACCTGGGCTGTGTTTTCTAATGCTGGCTGGAAGGTGCTCAGCTGATTAGCTGGGTGTAGGAACCTAGTCAGAGCAATGCTGAAGAGATTTCCAGGGATCACTCTGCTTTGGCTACTAGGGCATTAGGCAGTCTACTTCAGTCCTTTTAGAAATTTAATTTTAAAAAGGCTATAACAGTTGATTCAACTCTGAAAGGTAAATGAGATTTCTCAAGGTTGCCTTGATCTTCTTGGATGGACATGGAGAGGATCTGGGTCAAGGGCGTTAGCTGTACAAAGCACACCTCCAAGCATTACCTCAGGATGAACAATGTGGTTTGTTATGTGATGCTGGTTCCTGTAAGAATGCACTCACCCACACTATTTTAAATGAGGCTTGATTGTGGTAAAAGAGAAGAAAGTAGAAAGAAAACTTGCCTGTGAAAACTATGGTGAGCAGATGTCTAAAATGGAAGGGAAGAAGAGAGGAGGCAGAGTAGCTGTCAGAAAGGAGGTTGTTACTTATGATGCAAAAATATTTTTGGGTTCCCCTCAACATGTTCGTAAGACCTACTGATCCATCTTCTGAAGGATGGGTCTTTTGAAGCAGTGAAAAATGGCTATGGAAATACTTCAGTCTTCATCACAAATTTGATCTGTCCATATTTCTTTAGTCACAACAACTTTTTTTTTTTTTTTTTAAATCTCATGATATTACGGGGGGTTTGATAATCTGGCATAGACCAGATGTGGTAGGAGAAATAGCAATGTCATTGAGGTACTCTCTATGGGTAGTAGAGATACCTCATAAATGCTATTTCCCCACTAATTCTTCATGGGCTGGTTTGCATAAGTTCAACACTTCCTTACTGTATCTGCTAAAGTTTATTATAAGAAAACTTTAAGCAACTCTTTGGGATAAAACTTCCCATGCTGCTATGTCTCTTGGGACAAGCCTCCCTGGGAATTTTTCTCATTTTCAAGAGACAGGTTTCAGAGCTCAGATCCAAGGATTTGCAATGTGGGAAACATTGTGGCAATTTTCTCTAGAAGAAAATATTTTTAACATTGTTTGTCTTGTATCAGCATCATTCCATAATAAACCATATCTGTGTTTTTATACTTGCCATACAATGAACATATCAAAAACAGATGGGTTTTTTCCATCATAAATCTGAACAAGTGTGATGCACAATTTCTTAGTGCTCTGAGCACTCACATTTTCAGAGTGCAATCCTTCCTGTGGCATTGCTTCAGTCACTCCAGATGCCTTCAGCCTTCCCATGATTCCAGATTATGTTTTCTCAGACTCATAGTAAATATCCACATGGACAAATATCATTTAGCCCAGCTGGTGCTTTTGCAGAAGGCTGCAGTGACATGGCAGCCTGACTCCTTCAATTCAGTGGAGCTTGGAGCAGCCAACACCAGGCTTCAAGTGGACACTGCTGTGGGGATTATGGAGTCTCTGCTTTGACTCCAACAGTAATTGGTGTTTTTGTACTAAAACTCTCTTGGTACTATTGTGTGAATAAGCTGTGGTATTCAAATTGTGGCACTCATCAGAGTGACCATAAAAACTTTAATATTCTTGTCCCAAGTTGTCCCCGGGGTATGATGGAATAAAATATTTCCCTCTCAAAGTCTGAATCACTGCAAGACCAACCCCAGTATTTCCTCATGCAGTAAAAGCCAGTCTTGTTTGTTTTCAGGGCAAGCTGAAGGTAATTTTTATGGTAATGATGTGATCAAAACCCAATTCGATGCAGTAAGCAGCTCAGAGACAACTTTTAGTCTAAAGATGAGTGAGGGGTCCTGTAAGGCTTTAGGAAATTCACAGAATATGATCTGCAGGGCATTCTTATCAGATAACTTTATCATGAATGTAAACATGTGTTACTCCTTTTCTTCTCCATGCTTTTCTTGTTTAGTTCTTAAATATAACAGACATGGTGCTGCAATTTCTCTCCTATTTCAAATAATTTCTCATTTTCCTTCACTCTCATTTTAAAATCCTGAGGATAAGATTCTAGTTTTCCAACTTGCCATAATTCCAAGTTCTCCCAGCTTAAGCTCATTTTCCCCCTTGTACTTCTATTGCTCATATTTTAGGTTCTGCTGTTGCACATGTGGCAGTTTCAATTTGATTGCTTTTCATTTTCTCATCTGCCTAGAGCAAATTTCATATAGCAGCCACCCAGCTATTCACCACTTTTTGATCCTTTCTTTGCTACAATATAGTCTTAAGATTACCTTCTCTCCACCCCTGCCTCTCAAACCTAAATTCAAATCACACAATATAAAGTAACCTGAGTCTGTAAATAGAGAATTATGTGCTTTTTCTCTTCTTCCATCCCTCAGATCTTAAATATCCACTAAGATGGATTCTTATTAGTTGTCTTGATTTCACTCTGTTTTGTTATTGAGATCTTCCTAAGAAGCTTCCATTTGTCTTGCTCCTGCCATCGTTTCTAAGCTGGAGCCCAAAAGCTCCTTGGCCAACCTCAGGAGCCTTCTGCAAAGCAGGGACCTCCACCTGCAGGGAGGTGCAGGGTCCCTTGGGAAGTAGAGCCTCTCTCTGCACACTCTGCCTCTAAAGTCCTTTAGTGTCTCTGGAAGTAGAACTGATAAAGGGTTTGGGGTTTTTTGGGGTTTTTGAAATACCATTTTTCCAAACAAAAACATTGATTCACTAAAACAGACTCATCTTCTAATGGAGACTTTTCTTCCTTAAGTTCTTGTCACTGTAAGAATGCAAAAGCAGAGCAGCAAATAGATAATTATTAGGAGGTTTCCCCTGGACAAAGAGAAACAGGTGCAAAACTCTTGTCAGAATAGGACATGGTAAGGTTGTGAACTCGGGTATGTGGTGCCTCAGATAAGTTCTTGAGTGACTGAATTATTCCAGGATAGAATTTTTATTGCTGTTCACCAAGCAGTTTCCTCTGTTTCTTCACTCTTCAGGGATTTACGTAATAAAACAGTGGAATAATGTTTCTATAAAACTCTAAGCTTATGCTGAGTTTCTATTTTTGAATTGTATATTTGATTTGTCATGTGTGGAGGTTTGCTTAGGGAGCTCTTGGTTGGCACTTGTTAAATCTGTTTGCAGATTTCTAAATCCTATTGCATAAGAGCACATTCATATAGCCAGAGGCCACACAAATACCTGGATAAGTGCTCATGGGGCTAAATTGCTTCTAATAGCTTTTTTTTATGTGCACATAACAGTTGTTTTCCTGCCAAGGAAAAGTATTGCAATAAACATAAAATAAAAAACATGAATAATTGGAAGTACATCTATCAATTGAAAATATTTCTGAAGAGATAAGAAGTGTAGAGTATTTAATACTATTTACATGTGCTGTTTGGCACTCATTCTTTAAGTGTTGATACAAGATCCCAGCAAGAACAGATAACTGTGAGGAAGGTAGTTTATTCTACTGATGCATGCTTGGCTGTCTGCTGAGGTAGTGTGTTCCAAAGTGGTCCATTCTTAGGAAAGTAAGATGTTCCCAGCTGGGTATATTCTTTCCATAAACTAAAACTAAATGTATTTTTTTGTTGGTTTTACCCCATCCATCACACTGAATGAACCCTGCATAAATGAGCAGAAAAATAATGAGTGATAAGCAGATGTTTCACTTAGCATACGGTAAGAACTTATGGAGAGGAGCAAGCATGAAAATGATCACAGTGGAAAGTGAAAATATACAACTAAAAATTAGGTATGACATAGTCCTGAAAATGAAATATTTTTCTATATCTTCTCCTGTGGTGACTGCACCATACAATTACCTCATACCATTTTATATGTGTTATGGAGAAGAGTGTAAACTAAAGCAATCTAAAATGCAAGTTTTTCCAAAGTAATTAAACCTCATTTCAGTGCTGTGATGAGTGCCTGGACTCTGCCTTTTTCTCCCTGTAAACACCTTTTTCCTGTGTGCTCTCGCAATCATCTGCTGTACCAGTCCATTAGTGCATCTGCACCCACAGAGTCCCAGGTGCTGAATTCACTCTCACCTGAGCCATAACACCCAGGCCTCCTGCTCTGAGTAAAGCACTCAGCTGGCAGCTGGGTGAGTCCCTCACTTGAGGCCTTGGGCACTGCAACATGAATTTTTGGCTGAAGCCCTCAGGTACAAAAGTAATGTGAATAAGTAACTGCACGTTATCGTAGTGGTCTGTGCATTGTTTTACAAGTCAGCCTTTTCAGTTAGCCAACAAGTGAAGAATAAATTCTAGATTTAAGCTTGCTCTAATGTATTTGTGCTGATGATCTCTGTTGCTTACTGTTCTTATGTAGTTGTTTGGCCATTGCAAAAAGATAAGAGGAAAGGGCTTGTCCTTCAGCGAGGGGAGTGATTGACTTCCAGCGCACAAAGAACAGTCATTGCAACGGTCTCAAAATAATGATAATGCAGCTACCCATAGGCAACACAGCTCTTCAAGCAGGAAACTGGATTGTGTTACCATTACACACCCTGAATTCTAGTTAATCAGAGTTCACTCTGCCTTCTACCTGTGATGGTTGAATTGTAAATGATGTCAGAAGAAAACTGCTGATTTGTGCCAGGCACTCTGTCATGGCACGATGAAGTGTAGCAGTGCTAGGGTCGGTGGCTTTGCCTGGCTCCACCTGCACTGGCTGCTCTGGCAGTGTGAGTACTCACGTGTTTGCAGGGCCATGCCCATGCTGGCATTACAGATGCAGAGTTTCTCTTCCAGTTCTGTGTGAGATAAAACTTCACATGTGGCATCTGTAGCTATGTGAAGGAAAACAGTGCTAGAAAAAACACAGTTGCTGCTGGGTTGACACTAAATGAAATTGGCTTGGATTTGTCTTCTCAGGAAAATAAAAGATCTCCTTACCTGCCACTGTTTCACTTGACCCCAAAGCAGTGTTTGTGCTGTGGCACAGCAGTGTTTGGTGTTTTATGGAAGGGCACAGCCTTAGTCCCCAGCTATGCAACCCTTAAAGCAGGGCCAGCTCACTTGCTTTGTGCTTCCTACAGGACTCTTCTTGCTCTGCTTTAGGACAACAGAGATGTGTGTAAGAGTTCATGCATATGTAGTTCTTAGTGATGAAAGGGTTGTTTGCTTTAATTAGTGCTAACTTTTATTTAACAATATGTTTATAGATTTACTGGTGTGGCTGCCAAATTTGTAAACAGAGTGATTCAATAATTTTGCTTGTGTTCTGATGATTACTGTAAGATAAGGTAATATGAAAAAACTACAGACTTCTTTTAATGTTGGATTGTAGAAGTGGAATATTTGATGTAATTCAAATACTCAATTTTTAGCCTTGCCCATTCATGAGGAAGGTTAAAATCACAACTTGGGCTGGCACAGAATTTTAGTCAAGAATAATACAAATTATATCATGACATCAGGATATTTCAGCACTTATTAAAAAAAAACTGCTGAAGCAGAAAGAGAACGGTTTTGAATAGATTTTCTGTTCTACAAAGCCCAAAAGGAAGAGCTTTGCATGCAGGTGTCCTGTTTGTTGAAATTTATGCTTTTAAGTTCTAAATGCACTCAGTATTATATGCAAGGCTCCTCAGCAGTGTCTTACCATTGATGCTAAATGGTAATGGAGGGTGAATGTTAAGCTGCCATATGGGACTCTTGCAAAGCAGCATGGATAGAATCAAAGGAAATAACTTCACTGCCTTGGGTAACTTAAACTGACTACATCATCAGCTGTGTCCTTAGGTCACCTGCTACCCGCTCACAGCCCTCCCAGGTGCATGCTAAGCTGTGATCTGCAGCGTCTGGGAGTCTGTCCTGCTCCCAGTCTTCCTGATGCACCAAACCCAAAACATAGCTTCTTCCTTCAGTTTTGACTTCCCTCTCCTTGGCTTATTTAGGTGAAAAGCTTCCAAAATGCAAGTTTGGCCAAGCACTTTGGACCCTGCTAAACTGCACAAGATCTTTGAAAATTGGGGACTCTGAGCAAGAAGCTTTAAAGCCCATGGCTTAAATTTCTGAACTCCTAGGAAAAATTTTACCCCTTGCTAGACCAGCCCTTACATTCACCACTCCCTAATTTTATAAAATAATAGTCCCTGGGCTCCTCTTATTCACCAGTTGTGATATAAATGATTGCCAACTAATCTATTTTCTAATTAGCAATAGGAAAGAACATTGAAGTTGCTTTGCCCCTTGACTGGCACAAGGGAGTTCCAAGCCTGAGGATGACACAAGATGCATTCTCTGTTGTAGGCAACACAAAAAAAATGTGTCTTTTTAGATTATTAAGTTTTATGACCTCAAAAGAGAATAGTATGTGTCCTGAAATTCTTAAATGTAAGGACAAGGGGAGGGGTGGGGTTTCTTAAACTGTGTATTTAAGAGAAGAAAACCTGGCCACCCACTACCATCATGAACTACTTACTCCAGCAAAAGATGTAAGAACTATAGTCCAAGTTCAGTGAGATGTTATCCACTTGTCTCTGTGACCACAGGCCTATCTGGTGGTATATATCTCTTCCCAGGCAGGAAAAATAGATGATGATGATGATGATTATTATTATCATAAAGATCAGCCTGATAACATCACCTCAGTTTTCTGCCTAGGGAGCTACAGAAGAAAGATATGTTGGATACAAGTTTGTAACAACATCCCATAAGAAGCTCTCCTGGACACTTGCTACCCTGCTCAATAGGCACTTTGTTTCATTGCTCTGACTGTGAAAGAGGATGTAGAAATTGTGAAGAAACACGCAAAATGTGTTCCCCAAACTTAACCATTAACATTCTTATGCTAAATGGAAATACCACGTTATGATTGCCAACTGACTGCATCAGGTTTTACTTTATTTGTGGCCTGACCTAGTAACACAACAATAATTAAGACACATCATCCTCATTAGAAGAAAGGAAAGGTTTGTTGCATAGAAGACTAATTAGATAACTTACACCCTTAATTTTAAGAGATTTTGAAATCAAACCAATAGCTATGTATAATTCCTGAGACTATTTTGTCTTTCATGTAATATAGAAAGCCACCACTAAATGAATTGTGATCTACCTTTGAGGAGCCTGCAGCTTCTCTGCTATATAAAACAACCCAAAAAAAAAACCAACAAAAAACAACAACAACAAAAAAAACCAGTGAGACAGAAAGGATCATAGGAAATCTAGGCCATTTGTCCTCCACAAAGTGGAAGGGCCTATATTTTTAATTCCTACTGATGATATGTTTGCAACTGCTCACACTCTCCCTCTTTCTTCCTTTCCTCTTGGTAACCCCTGGTGATGGATGTCCTATGCAGTGTCTACAAAACCCTCTGCAGAGATTAACTAAAAGGATGATTTCTGCCCCCTTGGGCTGTAAGCTGCCTGTTTCTCTGGAGTGTTTTGACATTCATAAATCCTTTTCCATCTAGCATGCTCCTGGCACAGTGATCAGACATAGCCTTGATGACGTTACCAGCACTCTGTAAACAGCCCACACAGTATGGGTCTACTTAGCTGAAAAAAAAGTAGTCAAACCCAAACAGCAGAACCACATAGTTGAGGTATATATTAAGAAAAACACCCAAACCATTACCTTAGACTGTTTTCTGTTGAGACTGCAGAAGGTTTTCCTCAGGATTTTAATTGCATGATTAAAATTTTGACTCAGCTTTTGAATTGTACAGCAGCTCAATCTGACAGAGCTAACAGAAATACAGAGCTTATACCTTGAGTTTTCAGTGATCACAAAAAAGTTAACCATGTGGAGGATATTTCCAGCCATGTAACTCTGTATCAGTTTTTGCCTCCTGGGAGTGAAATGAAGGAGTCCTAGTGATGCCAAAAGTAACTAAGAACATTTTTTGATGACTTGAAGAAGCTCTGGGCCAGATCTAATGCAGCTACAGTACTTAAAGGCAATTGATTTATGTCAGCCTGTGTCAGTAGAGGACTTAATCCTCTGTGTTCAGATGACACCACTTCGGTAAAGCACTTCTAAGAAACTACTTCTTTGTTCTCTCAGCTCCCCACCCACGGTAAATAGCCTTAAGAATGAAATGGCAATGTTAGCTGGCTTACCCAACAGCACAGCCCTGCCTCAGAATTCAAGGTGCATGATGCTGCCTCTAAACTAATCCTGTGATGAACAGCTCCCATACTTGCCCACTCCATAGCCTGGCTAGAGAACATGTTCCTGTTGAACTGCTCCTGCCCTTCTGGACAGCTTTATAACAAATGGTAATGGGGACAGGGCTGCAGCAGGGAGCTGAGAGTGTGGGGACTCTTTAACATTTCACAGCCTTGTTTTTGTCTACAAGGTAATCTCTGCAGATAGGTGCAATATGTTGTACAGCTCCCCAACTCTTTCTGAACACCCAGGCAGAGCCAGGCAGGCACTGGGTCTGTTGTACAGGGACACCAACACTACACAGCCTGGAGGGAACTGCTAGAGTGTCCCCTGGGCTAGAGAAAGGGCACTGAGATAAATCAGCATGTTTGCCATTGCAGTGGGGAAAAGATGTGTCTGGGAGCTGTTAAAGATAGAATTGGCTTTATTGTTACCTCAAACTCTTAAAGAGGAAAAAAAGTCTACCTCTTGATTTCCTCAGTGCATGCATGTCCTAGTTATGTAGGCTGTGTGCTAGGGGGTCAGGATTTGAGCCAGTGTTTGGTGACTCCAGAAATCAAAGACTTATCACTTCAACTCATTTGCAAGTACCGTATAATGAGCTTTGAGAATTCTTCTTTAGTCTGAGTTTGCTCTCAGAAGTAGTTCTGTAGCCTATGTATATTAGGGCAGCATAAATGACAGATGAGTCAAAGCCTTTTTCAGTCTCTTCTCTTTTGAACCTGTAGAAGAATTATCAGACTTGACTGTGCTCTCCTGAAATTAATTAGAGCTTTACTACTTTTAGTCTCAGTGAAAGTTTTGTTTCCAACTTATCATGACG
Organism: Hypocryptadius cinnamomeus; assembly: GCA_013400635.1. Taxonomy (NCBI): domain Eukaryota; kingdom Metazoa; phylum Chordata; class Aves; order Passeriformes; family Zosteropidae; genus Hypocryptadius; species Hypocryptadius cinnamomeus. The sequence goes on along the minus strand of VYZP01065641.1, from coordinate 27,741 downwards.
AAAGTGAAGAGCTTAATATTTATCAGCAAGTTCAGCACTTTCAGGTTCCCAAAAAAGTTAAAAGGTGAGAGCCTAGATTTTTCCCCGTTTTCAGATTCTAGGAAGGTAACTAAAATCTTGATGCTAGAAGAAAATTCTGTACAGAACTTGGACTCAGCCTCATTGCATGGAGACATATCCTTTTAAGCTAAAAACCCCAAAACCAAGCCAGATCATAACTGAAGTATGCTTCAAGGCTCCCTGTGAGTCTTCCAGTTTCATCAGAGAGAGACACTCCTATGGTTTTTTCCTCATTTGCCTTAGTTTGAAAACTTTATTTTTAACTTTGAGGTGCATTTCAGACATTAGCTCTGAAAAACATCTATATTGGCCCAACTCCTATTGAAGTCAGCAGAAGCTTCCACTCATGAAGTCATCATAAAACGAGCTCACCAGAGTGACCAATAGTGATGAAAAAGAAAGGAGAATGGCCCTACTAGGGAATAAGGTGACTCCCTGGGACTTAGAAAGAAGCTTTGGTAGCAGACCATTAGTGTGATCTCGACCTGTCACTTTTCCAGTGCTACAGTTACCCTTGCTCCATAGAGAGGATAGTTCCTTACCCAGCAGGAAATGATCTGAGATACCTGGCAAATAAATGATTTTATGAATAGCAACTCTTTCAGCTGACTAAAGGCTGAGCTTCTCTCTAGTGCAACTGTGACTGCAAGTCTCTGGAGCGGTAACATTTTCTGTCCCTACCTTGAAATCAGGGCCACAACTGCCACCCTTCAAATTTTAGTAAGAAGCAACAAAGCGACAGAGAGATTCTGGCACTGTAGCTGAGTCATGTTTTGATACTCCTGCAGAGGGCAGTGGAACATATTCTAGATATGGGACATGGCCAAAAGTTATGCTGTTCTCTTTCTGAAAAATGGTGAAGTTACAGGTCTTGCTGGTGGTAAGAAGTATTTTCTTGCATTCCTGCTCTAGAATTTGCATGGGTCAGATGCCTGCCTGCCCAACAGCAGCCAAAACAGTCCCTTCCTTATGTCTCCTTCAAAAGAAAAAGCGGGAACTCTGATATGGGTGGGGTGGTCTGAAAGGTGAGGAGGAGTGAGGACCAAACCTGAGCAAGATGGCTGGGCCAGTAAAATCCATTCTGCTTCTTCCTCTGCTGTTATTCAGAGTTATCTAGCCCCTAACAGGGAAGGAAATCACGCAAATAAGAGCCTCTTTTTGTCCAATTTCTTAAACAATTGATAAAGAAAAGACAAATGCAGGCTGCCCAAAGTTGTGCTGTTCATAATGCTAATTGCCAGAGGTAGATTAAGCTCCTTGGTGGGGAGGGGCTGAAACAATTTCAGCTGCTCGGGTTTCAGAATTGTTTAGATACTTCTGGGACGCTGTGTAACTGATGCAAAACACAGATAATGGGCTGGGGCAAGGAAAGTAAAGGCTCTTAGTAGATCAGTGCTGAATGTGCATTTATTTCTGCTCTCAGAAATTGTAGCAGTCACTGCTGCTTGCTGGGGATTTTGTTGCCCTGGGAGAGGAGGCCATCAGAAAAACAACCACGTGGCAACTGGTACAGCTTGTCTGCTAAAGAGACAAAGCATGATTGTCATGAGAAAGGCTACCTCCATAACGAGCACTTAGGCTACTCCTGGAACTTGGCACTTTGCTAACTTGTCTCTGTACACAAACTTCCCAACCAGCTATTTATGTGTACCTGAATAATTAGTGAGAAAAATTCTGCTGTTACCCCACACCAGGAGAAAACAAGACTGAGTATGTTTGTTAGACGATGTCTGTATTTCTTGTGCAAGAGTGCTCCATTAAACACAAGGAACACTAAAGTCTTGAAGTTAACCAGCATATATTGCAAGGAGCAAATTTGAGAATTAAAAATTAGTACTGAGACTGCAGCTAATTCAGAAGCAAGGAAACAATGTAATTTGCTCCTTTGAGTGATGATAGGTTTCATGAAATCTTTGGGTTTATAAACCCTTCTCATGGTATCAAATGTATTCTACCTACCAATCTAAGTATTCACAAAGACATCCTCTTTGTTAAGTACTAGGGATTAGCATTGCCTTGCTGAACTGAGCCCCTGGAGCAGTGCTGCACCCATGAGTGACGCTCCTGCGGCGATGTCAGCAGCTGCAGTGAAAAAATTGTAGAAATTGTCATGGATGTGTTCCCCAGCTGAAGATTTGTTTACCTTGAGCATCACCCACCTAAGCGCACTTCAGTGGAACTCCAGTGAGCTCTTTCCAGTCTGCAGGCTCTGGCAGCGGGGGCCGTGTCCCCCTCGGTGCGGGCACACACACACACACGGGGGCCGTGTCCCCCTCGGTGCGGGCACACACACACACACGGGGGCCGTGTCCCCCTCGGTGCGGGCACACACGGTGTGCGGTCCCCGGCGCGGCCGATGCGGCAGCTCGGGGCAGCTCCTGCGGCCTCCGCTGCGGGAGAGGAGGAGAAAAGCAGGAGGAGGGAACCGAGCAAGGTTACAGCTGGGAGGACAGGCAAAACAGAGGATGGGAGGTGTGTGTAAAGCTGGGAGAGGGCTGGAGGTGCTGCCGCCGTTCCATCAATTATACATCCATTAATAATACAGATCTCAATTTAGGGCGGAGGTGTCTTCCTTGTGCTATACAGCCCTGCCCCCTATCACCTGTGCCAATGTTTCTAGGACAACATAAATTTGTCTTCTCTTGTGGAAGGGAGGCCCATTTTGACTATTTGTCAGAAATAATTTCTTCTAAAATATGATCAAATTGTGGATTCAAAGTAAGTTGCATCAGTATGCCCAGGGTGCTACAATTTCTGTGTCATTCTTATGATAAAGCTATTAGGAGAGAACCTCATCCATGACTTGTTTCTGCTTCATTGCAAAGCTAACACCCTCTAGGTTTGGTAACTTGTTATGACTAACAACTTGGTGGAAACACTGAAAATAGCTCATGGGGAGGGAAAAGGAAACAAAAGAGACAATTTTCCAGAGCAAACACCAAGGAGGTGTTTTCTGAAAGTTTGCTTTGATCCTGTTTATAGTGAAAAGTACTGTGTAAAACAAAAACTGTATTGCTTACAGGATAAAAAAAACCTTTAAAGGGATTCAATCCTCATTCACTTACTTATCTGAACAGAGACTTGTACCTGACTTGTTGTCTGTGAAAAAAACCTAAGAAATTAATTACATTGATGGTTTTTTGCTTCTACAGTTAGAAATGTCATTCACTAGATAACATTTCTTTGATGCACTGTATTGCTTTATTGGTATTAGGATGATGAAGTATGCATTCTTTGGTAGTTAGCTCAGTGAGGTTCAGTAGTGTTTACTGTAAAGAAAAGTAAAACTAATGTGGTAAATGAGTAAAACTAATGTGCCATTAAGATGTTTTTAATCTGTGAACAATATTTGCCTCAATAACTTTCTTTTATTTATGTAGATTTTCTGTGGACAGGAATAGGGAGTGCTTTTTAGGTGTTGTCAATATATGGCTTAAAATTCTCTTTTCCTTCTTTGTGATTTCCTTTCTGTGGGTCTCAGAGTTCCTCTTCTGGTTTTCTAAGGAAATGGGCTTATGCAATCATGTGATTTGGATGTGGTTTGCATCTGTCTGTCCTGCTGTGGTAGCTTTTTAATCCACTAGTAAATTAACCAAATTAGAGAGCAGCAGCAGTCTCCAAACAATTTACATTCTTATATATTTATGAAAATCAGAACCCTGTTACCAAGGGGAGAGAGAGGCTTTAAGAGTGTCCCTAACAAGGGAGAGTGCCTCTACTAAGGATTCAGCTCCTACAAGACACAAAAGATTCCACATGAAGAACTATGTCATGAGTATCCTAAATCCAGATAAAACTTCACTTAAAATGCACACACAGTTTGCTCCCAGTGGCCTGAGCTCCCAAACAAAATCTATGGCAAATCAGGCTCCGTGAGCTCTTCACAGCGCCGTTTGTTTTGTGTATGTGACCTTGGCCGAGGGTAAGCTAGATCCAAATTCTGCCTGTACATTACTATCCTTGTTTATTTAGACAGATCTGGAATAGGCATGAAGAAATAATCATAAAAATGCTGCATTTTATGATTAATTAAGCTTTTAGTTTGCACTTCATGACATAATAAATAAAGTGCACGAAAAGCATTTCTAGGGCTCTTCATTAATTGCTCTATTTCTGGGAAATGTGCTTGGAAAGTGGCCTGTTAGTGCTGCCTCCTTCCCTCTCCTGCAACAGCATGCAGTTCTTTCACCTCTAATGAAGTTTAATCAACACAGAAAAAGTGGTAGGCGTTCCAGGTCACAGGCATTGTGGTGACTCAAACACTGAGTGCTTTTGACAGACCAGAAAGTACTTTGCAAACCTCCCATTGTTCTTCTTGTAAGAACAAAGGTAAAAATACAGACTCCTTGCTGCATTCTCTTTTGCCTTGCTGGAGGTGATTTGTTGTTCCATTTTTGCATATATGAAATAGTGAATGGAATCATCCTTTTGGCACATTACTGCTGTTTGAATTCTCATTCTGTTGTTCAGTACTTCAATCGTTCTCGGGAAAATCAACGCCAGTGATCCACCAGTTTTGTGTAGAGCAACTGAGTTTTATTATTCTGAGATTTCAAATGTATCTTCATTGCATAAATCAAGGTGATATTTCTCATTAAAAGATGGTATTTCTTACTAAACATTTTTAATGTCAGAGGGTATTACAGAGCTGATAATTGTGAAGTTTTCCTATTATTTTCTATACTCAAAAGTTAGTGTTTCTACTATTATTTCCTTGTTGAGGAGAAAAGGGAAAACTGAGAACAGGCTCAGTTTTATAGTTTCAATATTTTATACCTGAAACAAAAGTGCTGGTTTCACCTACTGCTGTAAGAAAGTTCTCACACAGAAAATGTTTCCCTTTTATGTTGTTCACCTCCCAGTTCCAGTACTGATGGAAGGTAAGAACATTCAGCTAGGAATCACTTGGATTTTTCTGGTTTTCTTTAGCAGGTGGTGACTCTCTAAAGATCTGTTATCTTTTTCTTGCCTCACTAAAATCTAGGAAGGGATTACAGTTGAGCTGAGACTGCTTTTTGTTCTGTGTAGTTACTTCATGTTCACAAAGGCCTGGTGGTGGTGCAGCTTGCATCTCTCTAAGGACATTGCTGGTGTGCCAGGGGTAAATAAATGGAGGCACACCAGTGAAGTGGCATGCTTTTCAGAGGTGCACTGTTAGCTTTGTTACCAGCTGCAGACAACAATCAGGATTTGTGGCAAGTGACAATCTGGAAGCTCCTTGACTATGTTGCAATAGAATTATTTCATCAGTGTTGTACTATTTCCAACCCCCTCCATGAGGACAGCTTTCTATTTTTTTGCTGTTAGGGAAACCATACTGCCTGGAAAGATATCTATATTAAGATGACACATTATATGGTGTTGGGAAATAGATTTGCATTTGATTGGCTTATTCTTAGAAGATTAGTCTTAGAGACTAACCACACACAAAAGTATTTCTTCAAATGTCATTTCCTATGTTCAATGTACAATTTGAAAAGGCTCTGCTAAGAGTAAAGATGCTTTAAAATATTCACTGGGATTGAATGCAGGCAGGGAATGATGCTTGACCACCAAATGCTTTTATAAAACTTAGTATTATGTGTAAAAGGATGCTCTTGGCTTCAGCAGCTACTTCCCTTCTGTTCTTTTGCAATAACATCTCCTGGCTTGGCTCAGAAGAGCTGGCTGGCAATGGGAAGCCTGTGCAACGGAAGGAGAACAACTGGAAAGACCCAGTAAGTCCTCCTGCAACCCCAGAGATGCTTTTTAAGCAGTGAAAGGAGCCTCCATAGTTTTGCCTTCAGCAAAGTTTGCTGGGAAAGTAGTTATCCTGTGATAGATAAAATAAGTACAGCCTTCTAAGAGGAAAGGATACGAATAGGTTTGCACTGCCATCTTCAGCCCTCGGAAAAAATGGAGTCTTTTATGTAGTAGGCAGAACACGTGGCTAAAGAGGGATTCCCACAGCCTGCTTACAGCAGCCAGGGCAGAAACAGGCACAGGGATGCCAGAGATGCTCATAGGAAAGGTTGGGAAACTTCTGCTCCTCTTCATACCTCACTGAGCCCACTTGCCAGTCACACAGGAAGAGACAGAGAGATTTCCTCCATGCAGCCACAGGTAGCAGGTGCTACAACCCCTCCAAGGTATGCCAGAGGGGTAAAAATACAAGGAGAAAGGAATCGACAGTGAGGCATGACCTGTGTTGGGGAGAGAGAATCTGAAAAAAATGGGGCTGCTTAGAGTTCTAAAGGGGAAAATGAAGCAAGAGCAGAGAGAGAGCTGGGAAGAAAAAAGGAAATTTCTCAAAGTCTGTATTTCAAGTTTGAAAAATTGGTTGCATTTTTCCTCTCTAATACAAACTCCTCTCCCCTTAAGCAAAATAGCTGCACTAGTGGTCAGAAGATATATGGTCTGGTAAGAAGTGCTTAAACGGCACTTAAGACTTTTCCATTAGATAGAAACACATATTCAACAGAGAAATATATCATTATTGATTGAATTTGCTGTGATTTTTTTGGTATCTTCAAAAATTTCTTACTGATTTCTTAGAGAACATGGAACCTGATGTACTCTGCAGAGGTTAGTGGGATATTTGCACTGACCCCTCCTCTCACAATATCTGGAACACATGTCATAGTAGTTTACAAAGGATTCTATTCAAAATCCAAAAGTGTCTTAAAAATACATTAGAATACTTTACATAAAACCCCACATCTCTGGAAATCTAGCTGCAGAGTGAACCATCACATTAGTACAAAGCCAAATAGCTTTAAATACAAAATGCTGAATTTCCAAAAGCTGCTTGCAGTAGCCTCTCTGTTTTATGCACTATTAAACTGGTGTGCAACAGGCTGTCACTGAACATTTGTTCCACATTCTGCTGAATGAAGAATGAATGCAACGCAGCTGAGGTACCTTCCCTGCAGAGAGCAAAGATGAACAAATCGGAAGCTGCTGCAGGGGTGGAAAAGGAGAGGTGTGGGCTACCAGCAGTGATGCTTATTCAGAGATTGTGAGAGAAGGAAGATCTGCAGCTTACTGAAATTGCTGGAGCTATTATATAAGCCATTAAAACAAAAGGGGGAAAAAAAAAAAACACAACCAAAAAAAGCCCTGAAAAACACAGCCCAAAAAAAACCAAAAACCAAACCACCAACCCTCAAAAAACAACTCTAAGCTGTTAAGCTATATAGCATTTTACAGCTAAATGAAAAAAAAAAGTTCTTATTTGGTGCCTCACAATTGGAAAATGTTTGGCAGTGAATGGATGTTCTCAGAAGACAAATAATCTGTAACAACTACTAGGAGTTACTACTGGCCTCAAGTCTGGCTAAGCATTAAGAACATGTGAACTCCATTACCTAATCCTGAAGCTGAGTAATTTAACTTTAATAATTTAACCTTTAGACTAGGGCTTACATAAAATCTGTTGGGTAAAGGAATGTGACCTCTTGCTAACAATTCCTCACCCTTCACACCCTTAGGAACCCTGTGGTAAAAGCTGTTGGGAAAAGATGGGTGAAATTTTCTGAAAAGAAAGATGGCATTAAAGTAGGCATGCTGTCAGCAGGATTAAACTTGGGCTGATGAAATTTGCCTAAAATCTGTTCTGAAGACAGAAGTTTTCTATCTATCAGGCAGGCTTAGCATAGCTAATGCCAGTGTAAGTGGCTTCTGTCACACCAGCGTGCTTCTTCCTTCAGCTCAGTGAGCGAGGCACGTCTGATAATGCACAAGGACACCCTAGCTCCACTTGTCCCTCTTCAGTGGCTTTGCTGTCCACTTTGCTGAGTCAAAGTGATGATAAACAGAAGATCAGCTCTTGTTCTGATAAGGGAGAAGGTGCATTTTGCATTCAAAGTCTCCCAGCCCCTCGGTGTGGTGTGGCTGGGCCACAGTGGAGGTGTCTGTACATCACCGAGGGGCTTGTCCTTACAGACAGAAGAGGGGCTCCATCTAATGGTTTAGGAACCCTTGTTCCAAATGAAATAAGTAACAGGGGTCTTGGGCTAGTCTTACTCAGGTTTCTGAGGCTTAAGAGACATTGAAACACTAAAGACTATCACTGCCCAGGCTGTGCTCTCATTTAGACAGATAACCTTTCATTATTTGTTTCACCAAATACTGTGACTCATTTTTGAGCCTGGTAATTGACAACTGAAAGAATTAACCTCCAACAGAAACGAAACTTTATCTGCATCACACAGGATTTTCATTTTGAATGCCCAGCTAGTTATATCTGGTCTTTTAAGACCCAAAGTTCAAAGTCTTGCAGTCACAGCAAAATTATATATACTCAGCTCTATCTGTCAAAGCAAGTCTTAAAATATTTGCAAGACTATTTGAAAGTGAAAATAGTTCACTAGTTAATAGAAGCATTCAAATATCCACATTTTTACATTTATTTTTTTTTATAAAATACCTAGACATAACATACTGTTTTAAAGAAGGAATGCCTTTTGTGAATTATGATTTATACTTGACTGGTGCCACTGGTGCTCTTCTTGCCTTTCCTAAATGCATGCTTGAATCACAGCATCACAATAGAGATATGAGATTGTAAACGAGGACATCATCCCAGGTAGACAAAATCTATCCATATCTGTGTGATTCACCAGCTGGGTTGTGCATCCATGTTTTTATTTGCTCTTCCACTATAATATCTATATCTAAGCAACTGTGGAATCTTCTCTTCCCCTTTGGTTGGCCTGCACAAGTCTTTAATGCATTTACTTAGTATATTTAAAATTAGTGAGTTCTATCAGTAACTAAGGGTGTGTGGGGCTGGGCAGGTTGTAGCTGAGAAAAGACAAACTGAACACTGGGAGAGGAGGAACAAAATTGCAGTGGTTACAGTCATCCAGCCTGGTAAGCCATTAACATCATTGGCATATTTCATTCATGTGATCTTGTGGGGAACAAGATGGGAAAAAAAGTGGCATTGCCTCTTTACTTCCCCCTGCAGATGTTGTGAATGAAAACCCCAGTGAGGGTGGAAAAGCCTGACACTGCCATGGTACCTGCAGTTAACTATCTGGTGGGCAGGGCAGCTGCCAGTGCAGCTGACAACTTACACAGTCACCTGAGTGAAACCTCTTTCTATGGCTTTTATTTTTCCAGTCTGTTTCCTCATGTTCTGCTGTTCTTCCTCATTTCATGTCTTCAACTAAAAATCAGTCTTTATCAAATATGCTATATACCAGTAAAGAAGTGACACCTTAAATTCAAAATTAAAATTAACTCTATAGCAGTGCATATGGATCCTGAATTTGGCAGGAATTTAGATGAGATATTGAAAGTTTCATTACATAAAATTTGGGGGCGTAAATTTTTTTTTAGTTTCACCAATTCATCTTGTAGATTCTTCCTATTTACAGCTTTAGCTGTGTGAAAACAGATTAAATGTTAAGCTTAGATGTCCCACCTGCTTCCACTGATTTGTCACTAAGGATGTCTGTAAATTTGGTTGCTTAAAGCTCTTTCTCAAAACCTTGACTTTCAATTATATCCACCACTATGTTTACCATCAGCTTACAGAAAACATAGTTTGGACTTTTAACCAATGTTATAGGAAATTTTTTGGTTAGTATGAAGTTTCTGAAGTCCAGATCTAACTGAGTTCAGCTGGGTTTTTGAAGGAAGTATGATCCATAGTCCTACAGTCTGTCCATCTTCTGGCTTCCCTTCCCTAATGATGGTCAGCTGACTGACAAGTCCCAGCTGTATTTTGTGAGAGGTACTTGGAGGACATGAAGCTCCTGGAAAAGTACAGCGTAATTTACAGTGAGGGACTAAACCTGCCTGCTCTATCTGTGGGTACTGGGGAATTTTTAATCAAGATCATGGGTGGTAGATGTTTCAAACCAAATCCTCACATGTGCAGATTTGGGTAAAACACACCTTCCGCATGGGGTGTTTTTAGGGGCTGTATTAGGCCCTCTAAATACACGTTTCTATCCATACACTCGGTACAAAGCCGTATGTCACAAGCTTCCATTTGTACCCTAGAAGGTGAGTTGTTTGTGGTTTGGTCTTTGTTTGCTACCAGCCCTGCTGGGACATAAGCAAATGGATTTATGCTTTCTGTTTCATTCTTCTTTGTGTTCAGCACAAGGGTTTGTCCCACTAGAGTTCTACCGCCTGAATAATTGGAACACCATGCAGGATCATTGAGTTATCATCTGTTATCCTCCCTGGCCTTAGTCATGGCTGCACATATCTAAAATAAAATCCAGAGTCAATGTGTTTTCCTCTGGGATTAGGACACCATAAAAATTGAGAAGAGAGGGGATCTTCAGTGATTTGTTCATTAAAAAGCAGGCAATCTGAAGAGAAGGCCGAGAAGAGGGAGGAGCCAGAAAGGAATAATCAGGCCCTGTGACCAGAACCAGCAAGAGCACTACTGGCACATGGCCACACACAGGAAGGGGTCACAGGGAATATTGAAACATCTATACATAAAATTAGCACTATGAAAAGTCAAACTATGAAAGCAATATATTTCTTCTGCATGGATTTGCAGCTATAGACTCTTCATGTTTTATTAAAAAATTCTCACATAGTGAGAGAATTTTCATGCATTTGATAAACAAAAATACCTTGGTAACTGTTCTGATTAGAAGTATAAAAAACAGTCTGTCAAATTCTCCTTCCTTATCTCTTGGTTCAAAATCTTTTCTGTTTGCCAAGAAAATATACTACTACACAAACACCTGATAAGTAAATCATTCACTGACTCACTTTCAAAATAAATATATATGTATATGTATTGCCTGATGATAATTTAAGGTCTCAATAGCCATTCAGACTGCTCACATGTGCTTTTACAGTAGTTTTACAAATAATCCAGGATTAAAAACTGCTGGATCACTGCTGTCTGCAAGGAAGTTTATAAGGAAGATTACTTTGTTCTCAGTGATGGTACCATCAGGTATGCAGAGGGGATAAAAAATGTATAAAATATGTTAATGCTATGGGGCAGGAAAAAACCCTGAATTTATACTGTGCATTTTATTGTGTGCTAAAAATAGAATTTTTGTAAATACATGCATGCTGTGTCATCCTAAGTATTTGGTAGTGGACAGGTTGATCTTTGAAGATTAGAAAAGCTCCCTTTTACATAGGAACTCTTCTATCCATCAGTGCTCTATTGTGTTTTGTCTGCTTCTTTTTAAAGAAATTCAAGGAAGATTTCTGAACTGTGGAATGGATTTGTCACACAAATCTTTCTCTTCCCTCTTCTCCGTGTACTGTTGCATCCCATTGTAAAGAAAAATCTCCAGTATCCATAGTTCTAGTTATCTATATCCAGACCTCAACCACGTTGCCCCAAATATATAAACCCCTTAAAAATTGTTTGTTTTCAACAACCATAGACTAGACTGAAAAGAAATACTGTGTAAGACAAACGCTTTTTTTCCTCTCTACCTTTTGAAAATCTTTACTCGTACATTCTAGTTGACATCCAAATAAAAACTTAAAACACCTCTAAGTACAAAGGTGTTCAGATGCCCCAGCAAGGACTGTGACAAAGTATACCAGATGAAACACTTGTCACCTAAAGGACTCAGAATTCTAATTTAGAAATTAGTAATAAAAGAACTCGACTGAATAGAATAATTTATTCTATTTGTTCAAGTTGCCAGCAAGAACTACTGATTTTAGCTGAAACACTAGAAAGTTGGAAAAACCTTGATTTCTAGGGATCATTAAAAAAAAGTGTCATCTTACTTTGTTTCACTTCAACAGTGGCTCAAATCAATATTAACAAAAGAAAATAGATTCAATTCAGGAAATATTTTCCTTTAGGATGATCTAAAAATGCTTACACGGTGGGGTATACATAGAATCTAAATTTAGATATCTAGGTTCACCTCCTCCTCATGAGCAGCTACTTCTCTCAATTGCCTTGTGAGCTGTTTTGCACACCACAGGCAGGGGTAGTGCAGAAGACTAGTCATGTCCTCATCTATAAACAAAGAGCAAAAGTCTCCCTGGAGACTTTGCTATTCCATCCTGCTTTCCTGCATTCATTCCATTTGGCAGTGTAAAAGTGATTGTCTAGTGTGTTCTCTGGGCTGTGAAAAGACACCATTCAGTAATTATGCTCTGAATTCCTTGGTGAGGGATTGTTTCCTCACTGGCAGGAGGGAGACTTTCTCAGAAAAAGCTGCTGTGACTGAGCACAGGTATCAGCCTTGCCCTGCCATCCCACTCAAATAGTGTTAGTGGTTAGGCTGTTAAAATCTACTGGTAATTCTCTATGAGCAGAACTCCCCAGTGTGAAATAGAGCTCATTACTATGAGACCACCTCTCTGTGCCCTTCTCCATTTCGGAGGAAGATTGCCCATAGTCATTGACAGATATTTTAGCCTGCCTGTGAAATGATATCTTGGAATAGTTTCTTATGCAGTGTAATTATACCTTAGTTCATGTTCCATAAAAGGATGAAAATCAAACTGGGAAACACCTTTCTCCGATATTATAACCAAAATATTTCATAATAGTACTACAATATAGAGTATGGTTGAGTTAAAAAGTAGTGAAATGGAAAGAAATAGAGAAAGTTTCTGGAATACCACAAATGGAGATGAGATATGACCTGCCTTAAAGCACAGGAGCAGGTCTGTGGAGACTTCTGATGCCTTTGCAGGAGTAGAGAATTCCCTGCTGAGGGTCTAACCCTGATGTTGCTGTAGCTGTGCTCCAACACAGAAGATATTTTTTGGTTTTATGTACGTATTTATAATGCACCAATAAATGATTAAATGTCCTGTTTACCCAAGGATCTCAACAGCCTCTGTCATGAGGAGAAAGCAAACTCTTAGATTTTCTTGTGGTAGGCTCCATACCAACTTTGTAAATTGGTAAATTTACTGGAATAGCTTTGTAAAGCTATTCCAGCTGACAGTAGATATCTGGCAATTCTTACTCCTGCTGGAGCTGAAGCCAGGCTGAGCAGGTGTTTTACAGCTCTTCCCCTCTGCAACTGAAAGAAAACCCCCAGTCTAGTCCAAAGGCAAGAGAGCACTCTCTTCTGCTTCATAATTCATATGTCAGGGTGTTTCAGTATTTATAGAACAGAAATAAAACAATGCTCAAGTTGGAAATATCCACCAAAAAGCAGAATTCACAATTTAGTGTCACTGTTGGTATGAGATACTCTGTAATTATAGCAACACTAAGCTGTGCTCAGTAAAACCCAAGAGTGCCTTTTGCTGACCAGTAAACAATTGATAACTTTGCTTGGAGAGCAAGTTAATTAGTAACACAAACAGAATGAAAATTCATAGTGTAAAATAGTATTTAAAATAGCATCATGATTCTAAATAGGGAGTTAGGAGTGATGATACCCTCTTTTAAAATGGAAGTAGTTTCAGAGTGCCCTAGTACTCTGCTAAAGTAGTCAAATTCTGGATTAAAGGGAGAGAGGAATTTATCACTCACTGGCAAGAAGTCATAAGAAAGCTGCATAATTAATGCTAGACATTTTAAAGCCATAATTTTCAATTTCTATGTAATCTCTGGAAAAGGAAAAATGTACCTTGGCAATATTTCTGCGAAGGTAGGGAGGGCACCCACTGAGACTTATGTATATTAGATCAGAAATCAAGAGTTAGGGATCCTAAAGATCCCCGATATACCAAAAGGTTGTGGTTTGCCCTTCAGTGAAAATTTTGTGAGCTTAACTGACAGGCAAAATATACGAATGAATTGAAAGTTAACCCACAACCTACATGTAGCAGCTGCTGAAAACCAATTAAACAAATATAATTTTGCTTATTTTTAGTTTTAGAAAATATTTCTCAACCACATATTTTACACTTGAGTACAATTTTCATGCCAGTTCTCCAAAGATGCATTAGCAGAAGAGGAGTTCCAGATGTGGCTGTTGCTCTAATCGCAATTAACTGACAGCTTATAAAAGCCATCATCTTAAGGAAACATCTACATTTTACAAAGACTGGGATCAAGAAGGAAGCCCCAGGAAGCAGTTTAAGGCTTCTCACTCTACTAGAAATAAAATCAGCAGAGGAAGTGAAAGAAAGATAATTAGAGAACTGAGTCTTGAACCAGGCAAACCATTTTCTCCTGTATGCAAAATCTACCATGAAACTGCAAAATCTCTTTACACTAAAAATTCAGTATTGTGTAAGATATGAAATAAAAATAGAATCCATAGTTCAGGTTTTCACAGCCACTTCTTGGATTTAGATCTTTAGACCTTTACATTGCTACACACAAAATGAGTAGTGCCAACTCTTGTGCTTCAATTATTAGTCTTTCGCTACTTGGTGTCTCCTAGGAGCCAAGAAAACACATGAGAAGATGATAAACTTTCATCTAAACTTACAGTTACATATGAATGTCATTATATTTAAATACATGGCCCTCTTGGCTGAGAAGAAACCCTTGAGAAGGGAAATCTGTATGCATCATTTAGGTAGACTCAGAACATTTGGTGAGAGAACTGTCAGTACTGAAGTATGGTTTGCACTGGGGGCTTTATGTGCCTTCCTTGCTCTCTTAGTAAAGAAAGTTAATCTGCTCTGAGCTCTGTCCTGCCATGTCTGGGCTATCACTGGTAGCTACATTTCCATCTTGTAACAACACCTTGAATAATTTTATCTTCTGGTATGCTTTTTTCTGTGACTTTAGTGTTGGCATCAGTTGTTCCAGTAAAATCAATGGGTGCTCAAGTACTTTGATGTACAGGAAGGAATTTGTTCTCTTTCTGACCTTTCTTTTCAGATAAAGAACTATTGTCTCTCTCTGAAACTGTTCTTTCATGATTCTTTTTTTTTTTACAAATAAAAACTTATAATCAAACCCCCCCCCCAAAACAAAACCCTACAAAAGTCCCCAAAACTTTTAATGATAGGACCCAGGTCTCAGTTTTCAGTGAGTGATAGTCTGATATGATAGTCTGAAGTATAGACAGTCTGGTTTCTTTTCAGTGAAGGTTCTTTTAATCTCTAAACATACTCTACATTGTGTGACACCCATTGACTATAAACTCTATGGAGTTAAATGCATTGCTCTGATAAAACCAATCTGGCTCATTATCAAAAATACAGTTAAAACCAACAGCTGACCTGACAGTCAAGATGAACACTAGTCTGACCAGGAAAGCCTCAGAATATATACTTACTGGCAGGGTTCACTGCTGTCTAAATAAATGTGGTAATGTGACCTGATTCAGATGATGTTAAAGCATCTTTAATTCAGATATCCTGGTAAATTGTCCCAGGAAGTGACTAAAAGGGAAAAGTTCTAAGTAAGCAGGCACAAGAGAACTCTTCTCTAGATTTTTTTTTTATATGCAGTGCTACTTGGAAAGCATCATGGATATATTAAAATTAATCTTTCAAAACTGCACTCCTACTTTGCATCTAAGAATGAAAGTTGAAGTCACGAAAGCTGCTAACTTGCACGTGAATGCTCAGCTCTAAGTTAGTATCAGCAGTCCTGACTGCTAGCCAACCACTGGAGTGGCTCACAAGGAAATAGTTCTAGCCAGGGCCCTTATGCCAAACTTTGTGCAAGAGGCAATGTGGAACAGGTTACAGGGACTATTGATTCTGTTGTCAGTATGAGGAAGTTGAGTGCTTTACCATGAAATGCCAGGAAAACTTGCTTGAGAAGCTTACTCATCTAAAAATGAGTCTGGGAAGTTCCCGTGGTGCGTACTGAGAGTGCATAGTGGGGATTCCTATTGCAAAGAGCTCTCATGGCTTATATTCAGCTATTACACTTATTGTCATTTGCTGACTGTGGGATGGGAGTAAAACGAGCATTAAGGAGCTGCTTATTTAGAAATAATGAGTATATGAGTAATGTCATACAATGGTGTTATGTTCTGATTATTTCCTTGGTTTAAAACTGTTTATTTCAATGGAATTTACCAAGGATAAGATATGAGTCGAACCCTCCCCAGCAGACATAAATCAAGGAGAAAATACCCATTGCTGGGATGGCCTTTTGCCTACACCGAGGGAACAGCGCGGTGTTTGTGAGCAGCTGCTGCCCACACGCAGCAACTCTCGCTGCCTGGGGCTGCTCGCTCCGCACCGACGCGCGGACACCGCGTACTGCCCGAACTTTGAAGTTTTCGGGACGCGATGCACTAAGACAGGGAGAAGGGTCTGACTGGTGCTGTGCTCTTGCCCGTTCCCGGGCTGGGGCCGCACCTGTCCGGGGAAGGGGCAGAAAAGGGTAGCGGGAGCTGCAGCTATTCAGCGGGGGCCCGTCCCTGGGGCGGAGGGAGCACATCCACCTCCCTGCTCGGGAAACGCGGCCACAGAAGCAGCGAGCGGCAGCCCCTCCTCCCAAGGCGCTGCCGCTGACAGGGGCGGTGGCGCGGGGCCGCCGGAGCCGCCCCCGGTTACATAACCAGCGCNCGCCCGCCCAGCCGGCGCCGCCCGCGCTGCCACACGCACCCACTCCCGCACACGCCCGCGGGTGCCCGTGGCCTCTGCAGGGGAAGGTAAGGGGCCCGCCGGGGGCCGCCGGGCAGGCGGCGGCGAGGTGCGGATGCGTGCGGGGGGGATCATGTGTCATAACAAGTTGTTGAACGTGACATTGCTCTTGAACTGCGGCGGCGGCGGACGCCGGGCCGCCGCCGAGTAACTTTCTCCTCCAATTCGGCGCTGAGGAGGGAGCCGGCGGCGGCCGGGCAGGGCGGCGGGGCTGGAGGCGGCGGGGCTGGGAGCGCTCGGGAGAGGCTGATGCCGTTCACGATGCTTGCGGCTTCCTGGGGAGACGGCGCGCAGCGCGGCGGGGGACGAGCGAGGGCTCCGCGTCTGGCGCCTGCTGCGGGAGCCGCTGCCGCCCCGGCGAGGATTTTTCTAGCAAGGCGCCAGGGCGGGCAGTGAGCGAGGAGCGGGTGCCGGTCCGAGCATCTCCTCTCGCGGGTAGTTATCCCCGCTGATGCTCCGTGGCGGTTTGGCTCGCTTCCGGCGTGATTAGCTCGGCTTATTATGTAAGATGTCACCGGAGGAGGAGAGGCACAAGCCCTCGGTGTGGCGGAGGGGGGAACGCACCGGTCCGCCGCGCCTTGCCCGCTCCAGGTACCGGAGCAGAGGGAACTGCCCCGGCCGGGAGGGGACGGGAGCTCCCCTCCCCTCGCAGTCCGCCGCTGGAATACGGCTGCTCGTTTTACACGTGGGTTGGGTGTGTTCCCCAAACCTTGCCTTTGAGCAGAAACGTAACCTGTCCTGGTTCGTCTCCCATGTTTAATTGCTTCTGTTCTTTCTCAAAGAAAAAAATAAACATGTGAGCATAAAAAAGTTTAAGAACTTGATTTTTGCCTCCTTTGTTTGCATATTTAGTAGATTAATACGATCTGGAGACGATTGAATGAATCATCAGTTCCCTGAAATAAAAGCAAGTGAATCATCTCACATACACACGCGCACAACTGTGAGGGAGCATAGTTGGTACCGTAGCTAGTGAAAGGTCGGTGTCAGTTTCTGACACGCAATGGAATGTCAGAAGTATAGACAATGCTCAGAAACCCAGCAGTTTCCTGCGGCTGGTTTGTGAACTGTGAAAGTTTTGCACCATTCAATTGCAGTTTTTCTGGCTCAGTGGTTAAATGGTAACCTCTTTCAGTTATCAACTTGTTACCCATTATTTTAGCCAAATAGTTAAAAGGGGGGTGTAAATGGTAAGAATTAAGTAACTGTGTTATTCAAAGTGTATTAATTCAAAATAAAATTTAAACAATAATACCAAGGAGTAGCATCACACTATGTCCATACCCTGAAGCCAGAGACAGATCCCAGATGCTTTTAATCTGGGTTTTGTTTTGCTTAGTTTTTTTAAGCAAAAATAGTCTCTGTTGAAGTAAAAAATACATAAATATGTATTTTTAAAAGCTAAGCCAGTTGATTTAATAAACATGTTGGAGTTGTACCTAGATAGACTTCTGTTCCTGGTCCTCTTGCTTGTTGGTCTTTAAAATGGGATAGAGTCTGGATTCTATACATAGTTGTCCTTTCAACTGCAGCTTGCTTCCAAAGTGGATTTTTTGTCCTCGACAACTTTGGGACACATCGTTGTCTTCCTGTACAGAGGCAGAACTATGAATTTTGCAAGATTAATTTTTCTTTTTTTTCTCAGCATACCTGCCACTCTGAAGAAACAAAGTCACTGTTTCTAGTGGGGAGGTAGTGCTCCACCCATGCAACCACCTGGATTTACAGTATAACTATGTGAGAGTCTTTCTATGTCCTGCTAGTAAAGGATTCTGTTTCCTGTGGCATCAGGTGTCCCTTATCACACTGCCTGTGTTTTGTACCTCTCATCATTCTCCATGTGGGAACGGAAAGGATTGCTCTGGGTGTTGGTCACTGTTGGGGCAAAAGGACCTGTTATCATTTTTTTTTGTCTAGAACTATGCACTGGCACCTCATAGTATTAATTAGAGGATTAGAGCAGTAAGGTGTGGGAAAATTGTATTACTTCAGGGTTCATTGTGTGGATTTTAACATCTCCCCATCAGAAACTCAGAAGTATTAACTAAGTTAAGACTGCACATGACAGTGAAAGCACTGTAATAGAGAATCTCTTAGGTGTGCTGGGTGATTAGCAGACAGGAAAAATACTGTTTTAGTTGTGCATTTAATTCAGCGATCAAGTAGCATTCATCCTTCTTTATTCAATTTCCTTAAAAAGAAAATAAAAACATACAGTGTGTGTGGCGTTCTGTGTGCCCAGACCTCAGCTGAAAGCAGTAAAGGAGATAATACTGAAAGTGGACTTACCACTCTGCTCTAGCTGGTTTTCCCTGCTCTATGAACACCCTAGGATTTAAAGTGGAAATGAAAAATTCTAGGTTTCACTTCTAAGCCTGCAGAATATGCAAAATAAAGTGAGATAAAAATGTATTGGTTTAAAGTTGCTCCTGTGCAGCTCCATTTTTAGGACTGATAAGCGAGTTACTGTGGAATGCACAGAAGAACTTAGAAGAAAATGGAGGGCAGTGCAGATAAAAGTGAAGTGTCTGAACTTTGTATCTTGATTTTTGCCAAGTTGGGGATACATAGGAATTGTTCTTATCATCACCTATTGATGTGTGTGTGTATATATATATATATATATCAATTAAAAAAAAATATATATAAATTTACGCTACCTTTTGTAAAAAAAAGATATCAAGTTACAATCTTTCTATACTCTGAAAGACTGGTGCCAACAGCATCTTCATATGTTCTTCCAGCTATCTCAATTAGAACATCCCAGGGAGGAAAAAAAACCAACCCAAAGATTAGTTCCTTTTTGCAGTTTTGGCTGTAAAGACCCTTTTTAGACCAATGCAATAGTCCCGAGCAAAGTTTTGATTGTTTCCTGTAGAAAGAGATACTGCTGATGTTGAAAAGGGGAATCCTTTCTTCAAATATTGAAAACTTTGCACCAAGCACACCTTAGCTTGGGGTTGTTTGTTCCCCAAATCCTCAGTTAAAAAACATTTGTTGCAGTTGTCTGGGACAAAGTTTTATTTCTATTATTAGACTAAATATTTGAAAGATTAAGAAACAAAGTTGTTTCTGTATCAGTGTTGTAGCTATCTCTTTTGAGATGGTGGGTAGTGCCTTAAACATTTCTTACAATGAAGCTTATTTTCCTGATTATTGTGGTTTTATCTTTAAACTTCTCCAGTAGATGTAGTGCCATGAAAAGGAACAGCTTGACAGGCTTTGAGACTGAAGCCTGTAATGAGCAGAGCAGGTGTAGCACTGGCAGCCAGTTCCATCAGGGTGTGACAAGACAGTGTCTGTCTCAGTGTGTGTCTGTGGGAAATATAAGTGTTGCTGTCCTTATCTGGATTATTGCTTATAAAACAAAAATTGTTCACTGCCAAGTGTGGGCCACTTCTGGAATGAAAGATATGTAGTGTTACTTGAGCACTATGGTCTCAATAGCTGTCACTATTAGTTCTTACTTGTGAAACAAATAATTTTGACTGGTTACCTAAAACTGAAACCATTTATTCAATTATTAATAGTGAAATTCATGCATATGTCAGTAGCTTTCCTAACAGCTAACCAAACTGTTCATTTACTGCTGTACATTGGTCATTTCTTTCCTGCAATAGAATAATTTTGTTTGCCATTGGTTTATGTATGTTTTGAGATTTGAAAGGAATTAAGAAAGTAGCCTGCTGATTTGCCATAATATTCCTATTTTCATGAAAGATCTAACCAGGAAAAGACAAGAAAACTTACTTTCTCAGAAGAGGTCAAAGATGAGAATAACAGTTTTTGGGAGGATCTTCACTTCCTTGGGACACTGTCGTGTCAGTGAGTGGTGTCTCACAGAGAGCTTCAAGTTGCTGTGGTCTGTAAAGGTTCAAGAACTGCCTTCCCACACCGAGTCTTCAGTGGCACTTGAGTCTGTGCTCATTGTTTTAAAGAGGGCACACGTGGAGATGGAGCAATGAGTGCTGAAGAACAGGTATCCACACTGCAAACAGGGGATGCCTTTGGTGGCTCCTTTGCTCAGCTTCAGCATAGGTTCTTCCACAAGGAGGGAAAACCACTTTGTGTTCCATGGTAATTCTTATCAGAAAAAACCCTTCCCATATGCAGCATACCAGTGGAGATGTAGCAAGGAATAGCAGTGAGACCTAAATGGAGAACAGTGATATTTTCCTGATTCATGGCTATGAGTCTCATTACATGCATGATGTTGATGGCAGTGTTACAGAATTGCTTTCTGTCAGCTGAATCTGTGAGTACAATCTGATACCAGCAGGGAGAGTCCTAGTTTGTAATTGCTGTAAAATCGCTCACATCCGTTGTTATTCCCATCTTTCAAACTCCACCCTACAGGCTTGTTTTGCTCCCCTGTTG
>VYZP01065627.1:0-12102 GCA_013400635.1 Hypocryptadius cinnamomeus | reverse complement strand
ATTCTCCATCAGACTTTTGCACAGGCCAAATAGGGCTGTTGAAGGGTGAGTGTGCAGGAACTCCTGGGCAGGTGTTGTTGTGTGACTGCCTTCCCAAGAGTGATCCCCTCTCAGTCCAGACAACCAACTCCCCCAGTCTACCGTATGCTCAGGCCCAGATGGAATAAAAGCCCGCTCTACCAGAGAATGAAGGAGGGCTCTTGACCCGAGGAATCCAACCGCGTTTTATTCCAGGAACAGTAGAGGGTCCAGGAAAGGTAAGGTCCTGGTGAGGTGGAGGGTAGGACAGGCTAGGAGGTCCACAACCACAGTTGAAGGGTCTCAGGATCAAGGAGCCAGGGAGAGAGGGTGCTGCTCTTTCTCACAGACACATCAGGCACCCAGGCACAAGGCACTGAGAGCGCTGAGCAGGGGAGGGGACGAGGTATATAACCGAGGAAGAGTAGGAGGGGTTGGGGTACAAACAAACCAATAGGGTTAGGGGAGAAGGGAGGAGCTGGGAAGGAGTGACACAACCATAGCCAATGGGGAACAGAGAGGGGAGTGGTTTTGAACAGAGGCCAATGGGTGAACAGGAGGTACAGAGCTTTCTAGAACAGGCGAGTGAATACCATTTGAGTGACAAGGCTAGATTTACATAAAGGAATGGAGAACCTTGGGAGAATGTTACAGTTTCTCACCCTGAATTAGAAGGGAGTTTCTTCCCAGGGCATTCCCACTTCAATGCCCAACCCATGGCCTCCCACATCTCCCCCTTTCTTATTTATTAAAAATGCTTCACCTGTCGTCTTTTGAATAGCCTTCTTAAAGCATAACATGGCTATCATGACGATAGTGATGATAATAAGAACCCAGACGAGACTCTTTAAAATAAAACCAGCCCACCCAGGGACACCCCAGCACCCAAAAAGTTCACCAATCCAGTCAGCTGCCTTCTTTTCGGTTTGGATGTCTTTGACTTGGTTCTGAAGCTCTCTGATATTGGCTTGTATAGATGTATTGTGGGTAGATAAGTGAAAACAACAAAGTCCTCTGGGATAATGGGTGGACTCAGATAGTGTGGTGCTAGTTTAATTGCACCATTCTGCCGCATTGTAACATTTGTCATTCGGCAAAACATTCTTTCTGTTTATGCTTTGAGGTACTGTTGAATCATGCCAATTTTGTTTCACTCTATAACAGAAGTTGATGCAATAGCTCACCCTGGTAGAGCCCAGTAGATCTAATTCCTGGGGCTCCTGTGGTGCATGCGGGAGGATGTCCATTCATCCCAGGTGTCCATGGGGTTGAGTTTCTTACCTACGTACGGACAGTCATTTGGTGACAGGGGGACTCCTACCAGGCATGTTGAGAGTCCCATGGCCATGCAAAGCTTGTCTTGCTGTAATGACTTCGCCAAAGTGACCCAGATGTTTTGTTTTGGCTGAGGGACAATCCAGCCGGTGGTCACTTGGATGCAGACGAGGGCGCTGATGACAACAATGGCAATGCTGGCACTGGAACTGCTGTGGGATGCCCTGGAGGGTATCGCAGAAAGAGCCATACTCCTTCTTTCCCGCCGGGTAGTGTTCCCTTGTGGATGGTAGAAACACACATTAGTTTACTCATTTTAAGACATTCATAAATATTCTTAAGTTCCCCCTATAGCTCTAACCAAATCCTCCAAGTCTCCCCCTTCTCTTTTAAAGGGAAGTTTGAGGGAGAGAAAAAAGACTAGTTTTAGGAGGGAAAAGAGGGAGGGGGTACAGATAAAGGGTTACTGGTAGAGGGATGGTGGAAAAGGTAGGGGTATGTCCGCTTTTGAAATTGACGTAGAAGATATCGGTGGGATATATCTATGTGTAATAAGTGTCCTTGCCACAATATTTGGGTATGTGAATTTCTTTTTTCTTCATTTCCAAGAGAAAGCTGCTCCTGTTGTCTGGTGGGAGAGGGAGCTGACTTGGTGTTCATTCGAGGGGTCATCTTCAGATCTGTGGTCTAAGTAGGGATTGACAAATCTTCCAGGAATCCACCGGGGTTCTGTATCTGTAGAAACACGGGCATACCCTCTCCCCCACATAATGAGAGGGTATGGCCCTTCAATAATTTTATATTCGGGATTCCAGACAAGTACCGGAGGTCTCTCTTTGAGGTGTGCGTATGTGTTGCTGTGAAAGTGCCTTGAGACGGGGGTTTGGTTCTTTTTGAGAGCAATTCATGAAGTTCATGACGTAAAGTACCTTGCACAGTCTCTCTTGGAGAGACATAGTGATTGCAGAATCGTGCTGTTGTTCTTAAAGTTTTTTCATTTCTTTGTGCATTCTTTCTACTATAGATTGCCCTGTTGGATTGTGAGGAATGCCAGTAGTATGGGCAATTCCCCATTGTTGGGTAAAGTCCTTAAAATTCTTGGATGTGAAAGCAGGACCGTTATCAGTCTTAATGTTCTTAGGGACGCCTAAAGTTGCAAAAGCCATGTAGAGGTGTTTAATGACTCCTTGGACTTTTCCCCGGTGTGGGGTGACGCAAACACCGCCCCTGAAAAGGTGTCTACAGATACATGATTTTAGTTTACCAAATGGTGGGAAATGGGTTATGTCTGATTGCCATATCTCAAGGGCTCCAAAGCCTCGTGGATTGGTGCCAACTGCCATCGTCGGCAGAGAGAAGGATTGGCAGTTTGGACACATTGCTACAATTGCCTTGGCCTGTTCTCTGGAGATTTTAAATTGTCGGCTCAAGGCTGGGGCGTTCTGGTGGTAAAAGCGGTGGCTTAATTGAGCTTGTCAAAATATGTCTGGTACGATGTGTGTGGAAGAATTTGTGTTCATGGCCATAGCTAGCAGGTCAGCTCTCCAATTACCCTCTGTGATGGGCCCAGGTAGATCAGTGTGTGACCTGATGTGCATGATATGGAATTGTTGCTCTCTGTGGGAAAGCAGCCAGATAAGTTCTGAGAGCAAGGTGAACAATCTTTTGTTATGAACATCTTGAGCAGGGCATGTTCTGCCCACTCAGCTATTCTGGCTACATAAGCCGAATCTGTAACTAAATTGAGAGGCTGCTGGAACTTTCTGAATGCTCTCATGACTGCAGCAAGTTCGGGCTGATCCCCTTGCTCCCTGCTCCCTCCTGGCCATGGCCAGAGCCGGCTGGCAAGGCCCTGGCACGGGGGTTTCCTCGAGTCCCTGCAGATCTGGGATCTGACCGTGGCTCTGTTCCTCTCTCTCACAGCCCTTGAAGACAAGGCAGAGGACATCAGCCCTGCCACCAGAAGCCTGGCTCTCGAAACAGCCTTTGTCCTCCGGGCTGTGGAGAGAGCTCCGGGCTCCATCTTGCAGAAGCTGCAGGATCAATTTTGCAGGGCATGCAAGAAATGGCCTTGTCTCTGGGGCCACAGCTGGCTGTGCTGCTGGGGCTCTGAGGAGAGCTGATTTGTGAGGCTCTCTGTCTGCTGGGGCCATCTGAGCCAGGGGGGATTTTTCTTTTCTTTCAGATTGTTTTATTTCTTCTTTTTCATTCTTCTATAGGATATAAATATAGAATGTGTTCTAATACCCAGACTCCCAGGAGCTTTCTTTGGTGCCCAGCATCCACAGGGCACGGGGGAAGAGGGGAAAACAGGTCCTTGTGCCAAGCAAGCTGCCCAGGTGTGCAGTGGGGAAGGGGAAATGGCCAGAAGCCCCTTGGCCTTTGGTGGTTCTGCTGAAGCCTTTGTGCTGAGGACAGGGCGGCTGGGCAGGGGCCGGAGCTGCGGGGATCCCTGCCAGACTGGTGCCTGGAGATGGCCACAAGCCCTCCTGCCCAGCCAAGAAGCGCCATCTGTGTCCTCCTGCCCGTGTGTTGCTGGCTGGATTGCTGAGGGCTCCGAGGTGCCTCTCGATCCGGATCCGGCTCCTCTGGAGCTCCCTCGGGGCTGCGCCGCTGCCGGGCAGGTTGGCCGGGCTGGGGGAGACCCCGAGGGGACGACGGGGCGGTGGGAGGCCGTGAAGGGATGAGGTGCTGGGGAGGCCGTGACGGGACAAGGCAGTGGGAAGGCACGAGGGCCCTGTGGGAGGGAGTGGGTGGCAGGAGGCTCCAAGGGGACAGGAGGCCCCTGGGGGGCCAGGCCGGGGGAAGCCCTGAGGAATTGCATATCAGGGCATTGGGGATGAAGGGAGAAAGGGTGCTTGTGCTGAGGACCAGATGGGACAGAGTGGTGCCGTGAGGAGCCACCGCAGAGCACACTCATTTCTTGCTGAGAAGAAACGAGTTTAACTCACACCCCCAGGAAGGTTTAACCAGACCTCTGTAGTTCTATCATTTCGAAAACAAAGATCAGTTCAGCCTTGTAGTGCATTTGGGTCACAGTAAGGATTCTCGGAAGGGTCTGATAGCTCCATGTCAGCTGGCATAGACTGTGTTGTTGAGAGCATAGGGTTGTCCCTGCAGAGAAATGCAATAAAGTTTACAGAGCAGAATTGCAGGAGCTCAGTGAGAGTGAGAGGAAGGATCTGCCCAAAGTCCTGGCAGGGGCTGGTGGTCAGAGGGGACAGAGTGCTGCCTGCCTCCATCCTCACAGCCCCTCTGGTTACACAGTATGCCCCAAATAGAATGTGGGTTTGTCATGCCTATTCCAGGACAGGGCATGAAAAAAAGAAGAAAACTCAGAACAGAACCGAGAGTGATTTTGCTGGGCTGAAGTAGCAGAGGGAAGATCTTCTGGCTGCTGGTACTTTCCAGTGCTTACCTGCCTGAGAAGAGGTTCCAAGGTGCCAAGCTGCTCAGGGGCAGAACTGGCTGCCTGCAGCGAGCAATACCCTCCCTGCAAGCAGACCGAATTGCCGGGGAACAGGAGGGAGCTATGATTTGGCCTGGCAGGAGGGAAGGGCTCCTGCAGCCTGTGAGAGACGGGGCTGGTTGTGCAGGTGTCGGGGGGAGTCCTGCTGATCCTGATGTGCTGGAAGTGTCCTGGGAAATAGGGTGCAATTGGAAGGAGAGAGACTGGTGAAGTTCGTGGCTGAGCTTGATCCGCCGCTCGCTACCTCTGGTACATAGCAGTTCATCTGGAAGGCCTTCCACAAGCTAGAGCTAGTAAATGTCTGCAAAACACAGCCCTCATTCCCTGAGGAATGTCCCTGCTGACTGCCCCTCCAGCTGTCCTGCTGTCGGCTACCCGCAGCTGGTATCACATTCTCTCCAGAGATTGTCACACCGAAGAACAGCCTTTCTTAAGAAAACTTTGCATATTCCACGCTTTGCAACACGCCGGCCGGTCACGGCGACCCGCGGCCGCACTCCCCGCGGGGCAGCCCCGGGCCGACCGGCAGAGGAAGCAGCGGATTCCGCTGCCCGCCTTCCCTTTCCCTTTCCTCTTTCCCCGTCCCCCTTCCCCCTTCTCCTTCCGGGCAGTCGCGCAGCCGCAGCCGCGGCGCCGGGGCCGGAGCGCTCCGAGCCCCGCTGGTGCCGACCCGGGCCCGGGCCCCGCCGGGGCCANNNGGGGCCGCTGCTGCCGCTGCTCTGCGCGCTGCTCCGCGCCGCCGCCGACACCAGCACCGGCCGGGTAGGTCCGCGAGCGGGGCCGGGCGGGGCCGCGGCTGCCACCGGCGTCCTGGGGCCGCGATGTGCGCTGGGTGTCTCGGGGTGGGTCGGAAAGCTGGGCGGGCAGCGGTTCCTCCTCCTCCGCCAGAAGCCTTCCATCATCTCCCGTAGGGCCGGGCTGAGCTGGGGTGTGCGGGCACAGCTCCTCCGGCCGCGCCTCGGCAGGTTAGGACCGGCCGGAGAAGCAGCCGTGCTCCTCCCGTGTGATCATAAGCTTCGGTCTCCGGGAGCAGCTTCTCGGAGTGTCCGGGTGGCCGTCGTGTGGTGCCCCGTTCCCGCTGCCGCCTCCGAGTGCGGCCGGGAGGGAAGGGGTATACGCGAGGGCAGCCTCACTCCGAGCTGTTTTGGTTACTGTGTTCTCGCTGCTGGACGGGAGCTAATGTAGCTTATAATGCAGTCTCCCAGCATTGTTGTGCTTGTCAGAGGCCAAGGCAGGAGTAGCAAATGGTCCTGGAGCAGTTTTGCAGCTTGGCTTTGTCTGAAGCCATTGGTGATTTCCGTGTTTAGTAGCGTTGCATGTGCCCTTGGTGAACTTTGGCATGCCCAGTCCATACTCTCGTGTCGCTTCCCTGCCCTAACTGGGGCACTGCCTCCGGCTCTGGGGCTCCTAACACAAGACCATTGAGGAGCTGCTGGTGCAAGGCCAGAGGAGGCCACGGAGATGTTACGAGAGCTGGAGCTCCACTGCTCTGAGCCAGGCTGGGAGAGCTGAGGGTGTTCACCTGGAGAAGTCTCCGAGGAGACAGTACAACCCCTTCCAGTGCCCAAAGGGGCTCCAAGAGAGCTGGAGAGAGACTTTGGACCAGGGTCTGGAGGGACAGGACAGGGACTGGCTTCCTACTGCCAGCAGGCAGGGTTAGATGGGATATTGGGAAGGAACGTGAGGGTGGTGGGGCCCTGGCACAGGGTGCCCAGAGCAGCTGTGGCTGCCCCATCCCTGGAAGTGTCCAAGGCCAGGTTGGACAGGGCTTGGAGCAACCAACAAGACCATAGTGGAAGATGTCCCTGCTTATAGCAGGGGGGTGGAATGAGATGGGCTTCTAGCCCTTCTATGATTCTTTCCCCTGCTTTGGAAGAAGGGCCCTTCTCTCTCCCTAATGGCTTCTGGCATCTTGTTGCCGCAAAGAAACAGGGATTGTTCTCCCACTTTTGCTTCTCCTGACTTGAGCCCCTTCCCTGCTGCTGTGTTGTGTTAAGGGAGAGCAAGCATCTTCCCTCCCCCTTCCCTGAGTGATCATGCAGTCAGTGGGAGAACAGGTCATGCAGATGATTTATCAGTGCTTATGTGGTGAGGACTGTTCTGTGGGTCAGATCGATTGGGGAAAAGCTTATAGGATATATGCTGGTCTCATAATAATCCTGGTCTAAGAATTGAATCAACCAGAGGAATGAAGCACTAGGGAATGTGCATGAAAAGTTATGGGGAAAAGTTTATGAAAACAAGTTTTTATTCTACTACTGCTATGGTTATTATTATTATTATTGTTGTTGTTGTTGTTACATAATATTCTGGTTTCTTCTCATATCAAAATGAAGGAGGGGGAGAGAGGAGAGGAAAAAAAATCCTGAATAATTGTATGTTTTTGAAAATGCTGTCCTTAGCATTTTGACAAGTTTGATATGCAGTTTTATCTAAGGCTGCATTTTAGGATGGAGGCAGGGAAAAGGGACAGAACTCCTTGAGGAGAGTTGGCTATTTTCCTGTTCTGACAGTTTGCTGGTATTAGCTGTTAGTTGAGGAAACACCCACCTAATCAGGGTCTTCAAACTTTCGGAGTGTGTTTTTTGTGGTTGTTCAATTTTTTGTGTGTGTTTTAGGTTTTTGGGGGGTTTCATCTGATATTACCAAACCCAACAAAAAAAAAAAAAGAGAGATGGCTGAAATTTTTGGGCTAGTTTGTCACTTTTTCTTTTGAGGAAATGTTCTGAACTGTTATGTTGAAAACTTACTGTGGCATCTTACCATCTGTTTCTTTCTTTTTCAGGGTTGGTTAAAAACTTATGGCTACTTACTTCCATCTGACAGCCAAATGTCTCCCTTGCAGTCAGGAAAAGCTGTGCAGTCTGCAGTTGCCACTATGCAACAGTTTTATGGAATCCCAGTAACAGGAGTTTTGGACCAGACAACTATTGA
Organism: Hypocryptadius cinnamomeus; assembly: GCA_013400635.1. Taxonomy (NCBI): domain Eukaryota; kingdom Metazoa; phylum Chordata; class Aves; order Passeriformes; family Zosteropidae; genus Hypocryptadius; species Hypocryptadius cinnamomeus. Next base: position 4,406 of record VYZP01065627.1, on the reverse strand, counting down.
GTAAGATTAATATAGGCTACTTTTGTCTTTCTCTTTCTTAATGCACTGTCATATTTCAGTATGAAATATGTATTTCATACATTTTCAGTATATGTATTTCATACTGACAGTATTTTTTGTGAGTGTGAGAGAAGCTCTTGTTACTGTTGTTCTTTGAGCACACGTCCCCATTGCTGGTGCACAATCAAAGCATGAGTCCTGTGAGCTTCTGAAAGTGGAGGACGTCGAGGGTTTAATTTACTTCCATCTCTGTCTGAATTTAGGTTAAAATTCTGGCTCCAGAAATGGCTTCTAATCTATTTCCTAATTAATTGGATTTGTGCATCTCCATAGATGTTATTTGTGGAGATCCATAGTTTGAACTGAAGTGAGTTATTGTAGTCTGATGATGGTAGTCAAGGCTACTTAGCTGCCCATAGTTGCCATTTGTTGGACATTAGATGTTCTCTGCTGTGTGTTGGCCATGTGTTGTTGTTTGTCATCAGGGTTTTGATAGCTCAGAAGCATTGGTGTAAATCACCAGGGGTGGAGGGACTTTGTTTTTTCATCCTCTCTTCAATGTGGGCTCCAAAGGGTGGTGTGGAAGTGGCTCCTTACCTGGTTGCTGGGGTGTCATGTAGTGGCTGGATCCGTCTGCTGTTGGTCTGGGAAGCATCTGGTAACTAAAGCAGAATGCAGAGAAGGTCTTACTGAGGCTTTGTGGGGAAAAAAAGCATGTCATGGTGAGCAAAAAGAGAAAGCTCAATGGAACTTGCTTGGGCCCTGCATAGTTGTCCCTTGCCCTTGCTACATTAGCAGACCCTTTCAGAGCGTGCTCTGCCTGGTTCTTCATCTCTCCTCATAGGGCACACTGCTGGCAAAAGGGACATGGTAGCCCAAAAGAAAGGGCCATAAAGTAACCAAATAATGTAAAGAAAAAAGTGGCTTGGTTTTATGCCTTCGAGACTGCAAGAAGAGAGAGAAACAGAAGAAATTAGTGAATTGGACAGGAGGGGATCATCCTGGGCTGGGACTACCTCTCCAGTGAACATAACATTCCTTCCTTTAGTTCACAGGAAGAGCCCCTTGTTCTCCATTGGGGGACAGAGAAAATCCTGTATGCTTTTCAAATGAGTTGAAAACAAAGTGCTTTTTAAAGGTGAGGATTTTCCATCTGAGGTCTCTTTGCCATTAATAACATGGTTTGTAGGTGAATGCTGAAGCAGAGCCATCAAGCAACGCTCTGTGTGTGCAGTTGGTGTGTAGAAGCTTGGATTTGGGATGCTGATGATTTGGAAAGGGATGGGGAAAGAAGGGGCTGTGATATTGGGATGTTAGTTTGGAAAGTTAAGGAGCTGCTTCTGCTGCATTGTGGGTGACAGGGGAAAGGCGCAAACTGCGAGTGGGAGTCCCCGCTTTAGGAAGTAAAAGTTTTTCTGAAAGAAAAGAAGGTGTTGCCCACATTTTACTGAGTTTGTATTTATGGGCAGGGCTTGATCCGTGCATGGGCACCCAGAGGCTGATGAGTGAGAAACCGGAATGGTTCCCTCTTTTGAAACTCAAGTCTCAAAAGCTTGAGACCTCAGCTCCAGCCAAACAATGGTGTGCTTTGGAGGCATGTTGGGTTGCTCTGCCTCCATCTGTCCTGAGTCAGTGGGTCCATATGTTGTATGGCAGGGTGGAATTTGACTAGAATTTGCATGAACGGAAAAAGAGGTCCAGATTGCTGTTAGCAGTGAGCCTGTCGTTTGAGCTGGAGGGGCATCTGCCTGGGCTGTGTTGGGCTGTCACTTCCTCAGATCTGGTTGTGGAAGCTGAGCAGAAGGAAGAGAGCTGGCAAGGCAGGCTCCCTCCAAGGGCTCTGAATTACTCAAGCGTTTACTAAGCCATTGTTTCAGTCTGTGTTAGGAGTTTTGAGATTGCAATTGGGAATTTTTTTGTCACTTCCGTCAGTGTCATAAGTTCTGTCTTTTTAAAGTGACTTTAAGAATCAGAGTTATTTACACTTACTATGGAAGCCTAAAGTTTCTCATCTCCTTTCCCACATGCCCTCAAATCTGGAGCTTGTTTTTTCCTCCAAGATTGGTACCTAAGCATGTGGAAGCCACCATGCAGGTGCTGCTAGTGGGAGATGGAAAGAAGCACCACCACAGGTGATGCTTTTTGGTACCCAAAAGGAAGTTTGGGTGGGGGTCCATTCAGCCGAGGATATGTAGTTTGCTGTAAAGAGAGCAGGGAGAACATGTAAAACAGCCTCCTCAGACCCTGCAACTGATGATGTCTCAGCAAATTTTGTATCTGCCTGCAGCTGGTGGGCTGAACTGTGGTATTGTGAGCAGCTGGGCAAGGATATAGTCCTGGAGCATGCTGGAGAGAAAGCACACTAGTGCTGAACAAAAGTGGTGATTTGTCTTTGTCATGGTCAATCACATGGCCTTGGAAGGAACCAAGAAATTATCTTACTTGTGTTGGAGGCATCTTGTGCTTTGTCTTGAGCCTGTTGTGCAGGTCTCTCACCTTGGGGTGCACCACAGCTGTTTAAAGATACCAATCCCACCAGCAAGAGTAGGGGATTGACAGCTCCCTCTCTTTAGGATTGTCTTGTGAAAGGCTTGGAGCCTGAGCTGAAGAGAGCAGCTGTATCTGGACAAGAACTGGATGTCACTGCTTTTGGAAATTGCTTGTTTCCTGATGCCAAGCAGCTGGAGGAATGCAATAGTCTGTGCTTCAAGAGTGCCAATAAATTTTGATGATCCAGTGTTACTGGTGTTCCCATTTAAAATAATAAGGAGGGGGAGAATCAACCACAAGTATCTTAATCTTGCTTCAAGTAATTGTCTTTTTTTGTTTCTGATGTGATGATTTCCCCTGGAACATAGAGTGAGGTATCCAAACTGCCCAGTAGAGAATGACTATCATAAAGCTCAGCTACACATGATTAACAGCAGCAAGCTACAGCTTTGTGGATATTTTGCCACAGACCTGCCCTTCTGAGAGGAGGAGAGATAGCTGGATTTGTACCATGTGATTAGACCAGGGCCCATATGTCTGGGAAGTAAGTTGAATCAGGGAACTGATCCAGATAAACATTCTCAGCTTGACATTAGCTCAGGCTGACGACAGCTCGGGTACTGCTGAGCTCCAACCAGGTAGCTGAGCTCTGTTCCTTGGCTTCAGACAGGCAGTATCTGAGCTCTGGAAAAAACTGTGGAGGAATATGGGGGTTCAGACAGGCCTAAGTGAAATGGGGTTTTTATATAGTTTAAATACTGTACAATGAGGAGTTAGGGGCCATGGGCAGCATGAGTCTCAGCAGCTCTACCTTGGAAGTTTTGGCTCAAGAAGTCCTTGAAGCCCCAGGGGTCGGTATTGCAGCTTCCTCTGGAACAGCCCCATGCCCCTGTGCTGTATCCAGAGCTGGCAAATGGGCAGGGAATTTGGCTGTTGGAGGGAATTCACTTTCTGTGGGGTCTCTGTGCAGTTCTGGCTTTGATAATAGTGGACTGAGCTGTGTGGGGGTGAATTCATGTGGCCAGCTGGGCATAGGGCAAGTGTTGGGAACTTGGCAAGGTGTTCTTACAGGAAACAGATGCTGAGGTGTGAGGTCCTGCTGGTGTGTCAGCACTGCCCTGAACAGCCCCAGTGACTTCTCTACACATGCAGGCTGGTTTGGTAGTACTGCTCTATTAATTCTTTGTCTTCTAGATGATACTAGAAGAGTATCATGGAAGAGTAAACAGAAGGTAATTTTCTGACTATAGTCAGGGCCTGAGGATGGTGATGTTCAGACTACTGCAGTTCCCATGAAGCTCAAGAGGTGAAAACCTGATTCAGACTATGGCTTGTGTAAGGTTATGATGAAAATTCATCATAACATTGTATCATAACATACGAGTGGAACTAAAAAAAACCCTGAAAACTCGGGAAATATTTGGGAGAATACAGGTGACAGTAAGCTTGAGGTCTCTTTAGGAAAGTGCTAGAAGCAATGCAAAAGAGCACAAATAAAGGACACTTGGAAAAACACGGTGTGTTCAGGTTGAATTGATAATTCTAAAAGCAAATCTTAGATGTACTGCTTTTCTTTGAAGGTGGCAGCAGTTGTGTGGGCAAGACAGATCCAATTTCCACAGGTTGCCTGGATTTCTGAAAGATGTACAGTGCTGATAAATGTGAGGTGATGTAAGTGGGGAAGATCTGTGCTGGCTTCATATCCACAGCTTGGGTTCTTGTCAGGTACAGTGCAATGTGTACAACAGCTCTCATTTGCTCTGTTCTTGGTGGGGAGATGACACATGACTGCACTGAAATTTATAAGCAACCAGAATTATATACAAGAGGTGGAATCAGGAAAGGGCTGCATGGAAGTGGAATCAGGAAAGGGCTGCATGGCTGCCTGAATAGGGAGCAGGTGTGTGTGTGTGTGT
>VYZP01065624.1:7500-14179 GCA_013400635.1 Hypocryptadius cinnamomeus | reverse complement strand
AAAAATAGAAAATCTAAACCTGAGGCATCAGAGTGATGAATTGCAAGAAGTTCCCAAAGCTGTGCAGTCACCTCCTGAAATCCTCAACACTTACAGGCAAAGCAGAACAGGGATCTTGTGTAGCTGTAGGTATAAACCACAAGCACAAAACCATTGCAGGATTCGTAACCAGAGGATGTTTCAATATTGATATGGTCTCATAACTTGGTTAAAAATATCTTGGCTTCTGTTTGGTAACATCATATGAGTTCTGAGGTGAATTTGTTCAAAATTAGGCTGCATTCCTGTTGTGGTTTTGCATGGGAGACATTTATGGAAATCATTTGGGAGGAGGGCTTAGAGAAGGTTTGTAATAATTTTTCACTTGAAGTTGTTAAAATATATAAAAGTTGTCAATTCATTTCACTAACTAGTTTAAAAGTCAGTGAGCAGGACATTATATATGTATATATATACTTAATTTACTTTTGGAAAATTAAATTCTATGAGATTAAAGAGTACTGCCCCACATGTTTTTCTAGAACATTAAAAGAACTGCTTGAAGTTCTGTAGTATTCCTCAAACATCTTAATACATCTGGAAAATACAGTCTATTAACCTGTCCTGTAATCAACCTTCCTTTGACAGATATTCTATGAAATTCTTTGATTAATAGCACTTTAGATGTGGGTGTGTCTATCCCCTTCAACCAGTGGATAGTTATGGGAGAGCTAAAATAATTCAGGGTGAATTTTACAGAACAAGGTTTGCTCTGCAGTGCTTAGAACAGCGCTGGATTTCTGCTATGGAGTTTATCAAGCCCAAGGGAAGGGAACAGGAGCATTTTTCAGGGTTTAGGTCAGCTTTATGGACATTGTGGAAGCAGTTTTGTAATTTGCTGTCTTAACTTTCAGCCTAGTCTGGCTTTTGTTCTTTCAGCAGTTTCATTGCTGTAGTGAGAGCTCCAGATCTTGTTTTTCTTGTTTATCTCTTATTTTGCTTTCTTCCACAGAGAGAATATCCAAGTTTTAGATATTGTTTCCTATGGCAAATGCTTGTGGTGAATACTGGGCATTATTTATACGCCTACAAAATTCCTTGTTATCCCTCAGGAAACAACTTGCCATTGGATCTATCTGTTCCAGGAAAGCCAAGCTCTAAAAGCAGAATTTCTCCTTTTGGTATTAAGGCATTTTACTGTATCACAAACAGTAGTTATTTTAGACTTGGTTTTGAAGAAAAAGCTTCATTTCTGGACTGGAGAAGACAACAAGAAGTTTTATGCAGGTCAGAACGTGGTGGTGTTGTTTGACAGCTGTTTCTGGTGACGTCTCCAGAAAGCAGGTAGTGAACACTCAGAAAATGGAGATAAGCTCCTTATTTTTGATAAAAATGCTGTAGCTAAGCTGTAACAGGAGTGAAATATTTATGATGTGACGTCTTCCTCCGAGTTAAAATTAACCATAGGTGCTCAGTTTTGGTGTTTTCTTTCATGTTTTGGGTTTAAGGAACTTCTCAGAGAGAATAAGGAAATTTGTGATGGTGCCTATCAGAACAAGCCTGGGAACATCTGAGGAATAGAGAGTGCAGATGTTGCAAATTAAATATCTGGTTATTTTGTTTGCATTATTTCTTCATGTGATTGTGGCACCTACATAGCAAAACAGACTGGAAATTAGACCTGTACTGTCATATTTGGATATTTGTGGTAAATAAACACAACCCATAATCAGAGTTTACTCTTTATACATATACAGAATGAACTGTTGGCTGAAGCTAAAATATTTACCTATCAATACACACATAGGTAGTTAACATTCATGTTTTCCTGAATGAATCAGTAAGAAAATAAGGCTACAGTTATTTTTTTAATTTTGAGATTACCTCAGTGTACCTCTGTGTTATGCCTGGTTTGAGTGTGAATATTCTTATAAAAATTTTAACACTCTTTGTCAACAATTTTTGGAGGTTTTTTTGTCAGGAGAAGACTTCTAATCTCAAAACTGTACAAGGAGATTACCTGCCAGCAGGCAACTTCAGCAGGTAGGAAACATCTCTTTGCTTTCTTTGTTTCTGTGAACATTTCGTCTTCGGAAGGCTTGAAGTGATCAACAACAAAAAAACACCATCAAAAAGCATTTATGATTTTGTTTTGTTTTAGGATTGTAGTCTCTTGAGGTATTTATGATGGGGATATTGTAATATGCTGAAAAACATTTCACATTATAAACAAGAATCCCAGATAGAATTGAATGTATTTTACACAAACATCAGCACTAAATTTTTGGACTTACTTATGGCTCAAAAGAGAACCCTGCTATTGAATTCAGTAGGAACAGGGCTTGAATAGCTTTTGTTTAAATATGTGGATGCTCACATTCAATCGCTGTATTTCAATTATAATTTTTTTCTGAATTTATATATCCAGTTATAAAAATGCCTTCCATCAGACTTGTATGTTGCAACAACCAGTCTCAACATGTGTGTTTTCAAAATGTCTTTCTCTTGAGAATTTGTTCCATAGAAAATGAAGAAAACTCCCATAATAAGGATTATTCAGGTAGTGAACACCTCACAGGGTGAATTGTTTAATAATAAAGTAAAAGGGGGGTGGGTGGATGGGGAAATCTGAGCAGAGCTGGTAAATGAGATGCTTATTTATTGAGTTTTGGGGCAAATTTGACATCTGATTTATGGCTGCTCTTTATGCCATTGTTGTCTGGTTCATAGTTATTCCTTAGTATGTTACAGAAAAGGTAAAAAGTTTATTTCACTGTGCATTCCCCTTCCTCTAGCCCCCAGTAAATTCTTGTCTAAACACTTCCCCAGCACAGCCACATCTGGCTCTCCATCCCAAACTCCACTGAATCGAGCATTGTGTGTGTGCAGAGTGACTCTAATGAGATCATACATGACCAAACCATCCCACAGGTGCAGCAGCCTTTGGTGTGGTCAGGAAAGAGAGAGATAAAGGAGGAGCAGGGCTCCCAGAGCATTCCTGTCATAAGTGCTGTGCAGCACAGCCCCTGTAATCCTCCTGAGCCTGCTCTCACAGGCTGCAGTGTGAGAAGGCCAGGCCTGCTCTGGAATGCCAAGAAATGAGCTCATGTCTGCAGGGAATGGGGATCCTGCTCTGGAAAAGAGGGATCCTGCTTTGGAGAACAGGGATCATGGTCTGGAGAGCAGGAATCCTGCTTTGGGGAACAGGGATAATGGTCTGGAGAGCAGAGATCCTGCTTTGGAGAGCAGGGATCCTGGTCTGGAGAGCAGGGATCCTGATTTGGAGAGCAGGGATCCTGGTATGGAGAGCAGGGATCATGAGTTGGAGAGAAGCGATNTGGTCTGGAGAGCAGGGATCCTGATTTGGAGAGCAGGGATCCTGGTCTGGAGAGCAGGGATCCTGATTTGGAGAGCAGGGATCCTGGTCTGGAGAGCAGGGATCCTGATTTGGAGAGCAGGGATCCTGGTAGGCACAGCAGGGATCCTGATTTGGAGAGCAGGGATCATGCTCTGGAGAGCAGGGATCCTGGTTTGGGGAACAGGGATCATGGTCTGGAGAGCAGGGATCCTTCTTTGGAGAGCAGGGATCCTGGTTTGGAGAACAGGGATCCTGGTTTGCACAGCAGGGATTCTGCTTTGCAGAACAGGGATCCTGCTTTGGAGAACAGGGATCCTGCTTTGGAGAATAGAGATCCTGGTTTGCACAGCAGGGATTCTGCTTTGCAGAACAGGGATCCTGGTTTGGAGAACAGGGATCCTGGTTTGGAGAACAGGGATCCTGGTTTGCACAGCAGGGATTCTGCTTTGGAGAGCAGGGATCCTGCTTTGGCTCTGGGATCAGGTGCTTTGGCTCTGATTTCCACACAAAGCATCTTTTTTTGTGTGCCATTAAAGGACAGTTATATATCTCTGGGATATTTAGATTACAGAGATATATAGCTGTATAGTATTTATTACTATATAATATTTATATAGATTGAACTAGATACTATTTATGCTACTTTATACTACTCTCTGTGTATTTATAGCTCCACAGAGAGGTTTAGGTGAATTCCAAACACCCAGAAGTTGCAGCTTAGTTTTAGAACCAAACCTCGTAGCTCTTCGTGCAGCAAGGCCTGCACTGCTTATCTGGGATGCTTCTTCGAGAAGTAGCATTGTTTCACTAACGTAATTGTTGCACTGACTTTAATTTTGATTAGCATTTCCCTGCAATGGCCTGATTCTCCTTATTGTAGGAAATGGAAAGATAGAAACTTCCACATACTGGAGAGCTTGATTTGCAGCCTTGGAAGAAGCTTGAGTTAATGTAAAAATAAAAGTACACAGACATAAAGCAGAAAAATTATAAACTAAGGTTCCTATAGCTGTAAGTGAGAATATGCCTTTAAGTAAGTGAGAAACTGTTTTGGGTAAGATGGTGAAGGGTTTTTACTGTAGTAATGTGATTGTATGGAGTAAGCTCAGAGTTTAGATGTTATAATATAAGCACAAGTGTGTGTACATTTAATATCAGCCCATTGGATAAAAGTATCCACAGTGCAGCAGAATTAACTAAAGGTGATAGGTTAGAAAAACAAAACAAACTTTGTGGCAGCTTTCCATTGGGTTAGAAAGTTCTACATTGCCTTGTAATGAAAAAAGTTGTGACTGCTCTGAGCTATGGCTGAATTCTTGCTCCTCTAGAATCTCACAGTCTTTATCTGAGCAATAAATAATTTTCAGGTCAACAGCAGTCCCATGCCTTCATTAAGGCACCAATAATAACACTTATCAATTACAACTGAAAAGTTGGGACATGTAGCTGAAAGAATCGAGACTTCCATTTGGAAATGGAGGTCACTTTTTCTGTTTTAATGCACACACAAATGTGTGTATAGATTTGTGCACGGTATGCACTTATTTAAAACAACAAAGAAATGGCTTCCGTCCCACTTTCATAGTTTCCAGTTCTGAAATACATGGGAAGATTAGAAACTTGAATTTTCACTTTATCTATATAGTTATTTCTAAAGAATAAACTTTCTGGGTGCCTGTTTTGGGTTGTGTATTTCACATTTTACAGAAAACTGTCCCTTAAACAAGTTTTACTTTAAATGAATTTGTTCTGTAGGGAGGGATTTAAACACAGTCATGCTCATATCAGGAACATTTGAAGGACTGAAGTGTTTAAATTTTCTTCTGAACCAAAAAGTACATTTTAAAAAAATCTAGATTTTTTGTGTTCTTTTTCTATGTGGTCATTGATATAGAAAATAGTCTGGATCTTTTCTGAATATTTTAGGCTCTGTCTAGCAGTAAATGGATTAATGTTTTTAGGTGTCAGCATTTATATTTGACTATAGAATATGAAAAATTATATTGTGTTGTATTATATTATGTTATGTTATGTTATATTGTATTATGCTATATTATATTACTATATTAGACTATATTACACTATATTGTACTATACTGTATCATATTATATTATACTATATTATACTATATGATACTATATTCTATTATACTATAAATATTCAGATCTATTATTTGAAGCTCAGCGCTCATGCAGAAAAGACTCTGAATTTGTGTTGGCCTTGCATTGCTTCAGTCATTCTGCTTAAAACACCATTATGAAGTTTTTTTACATGAAAAGGAAATAGTTGCTCTGAGCCTAAACTATGAAGTACAGAAGTTAAAATTTGCAAAAAATCTTCTATATTTAAGGAATATTATGCTAATGTAACTGACATACTTTAAAATATCTATCTTATCAACAAGAAGACTCTTTACACTTGGTAAATTTTTATACACTAGTATAGAACTTTGTAAGTGAACCAAATATTAAGAACATTTTAATGCCAACTTTTGCTTTCAATAACAACATCTATGGCCATTTCAAACCCATCCTTACCTTCTTTTAAGCCAAAAAGTCTTGGAGAAATTCCAGGAGTTCTCAGACAGTGTCTTTGTCTAGCAAAAACTGACCCAGAGGCCCCAGAGAGCCAAGGAGGGAATGCTGCTGGTCCTGAAGCACTCAGAGCACTTTGGTAGCTTGTGTTTGGCTGGCTCACACGTGATCTAAGAATATCTGATAAGAATATGTGATAAGAATATCTTATTTGTGGTTGGAGAACATCAGGTGTCCTGCTGCTCAGAGGAAAGGAATCCAGCCCCAAGACTGCAGGGTGAATCGGAGTGTGGAAAGGGGAGATGGCTGAGAGGTTTGCCTTGACACTGCTTCTCTAGAGCTAAATTAAAAGGTAGATGCAGCCAAATGATTGCTGAGAATTAATTGTTTAATTTTCATCCTTAATTTGCATATATTTTTGCAGGTATACGAAGGTGACGAAGGCACAGGGGAAGTACTTCTCTATTAACAGAAAAGAACGGGGAAATTATTCTAGAATCAATCCAGAGCTATTATGGAAAGACTAAGTAAGTGATGACTTTAAATTCAATTATTATCTTGTTCAGCATTAAGTGATTTTAGTTTTTCACTCAGAAAAACCCCACATTCTTACAGGTTTGGTTGTTGACCCTTAGGATTCCCACAGAGCTCAGCATGCAGGGTCTGTCCCACATCAGAGGCACGGTGATGGTCCCTTGTGCAAGGGGACACGTGCCAGGTAGAGCTGTGCTCAGACATCTGAGAGCCAGCCACTGCTCTGATGTGCAGGGGACTCCTCTGATGTGCAGGGGACTCCTCGGATGTGCA
>VYZP01065624.1:0-2500 GCA_013400635.1 Hypocryptadius cinnamomeus | reverse complement strand
TTCAGCAAAACTTAGAAATATACTTATAGAAAACCTCAGCTTTCAAACAATAAAATGCATTTTTTCATATTGCTACAGGCTGAAAAAGCAAGATTAAGTGAACAATAAATTAAACTTCAGCTGTTAGGGTATTGTCTTTATCTTGTCATGCAATCATTACATACTTCAAATATGGATTTGAACTTAATATTAATTAATATTGGTTAATTCATAGATATTGGAATGCCAAGACAATTGGAATAACAATGTGAAAAACATTTTTTGGTGTCTAGTTAATCTCCAGTATTTAATATCCAATACTTCCCATCAGCATGTGGGTGGATTATTTAAAAATACAGAAGCCTAAATGTATGTGTACATATACCCTCCATTCTTGAGCTCAAATGAGAATTGATATTTTATATATATATATATTTAATATATTTTTCAACCCCAAAAGCCTTGCCACATGTTTCCAATGTGCCTCTGCTAAGTGTGATTAAGAGAAATTTTAATTAAGTGTAAAATGGGGTGTGAGTAGATAAGATGGACATGATTACACAGACATATTTCTTTTAGTGACAAACAAGTTTAAGTAGTCCCTGTCTTTAACATCTCATCCACATATTATTGCCCCCTTCTCTCAAATTACTTTAAGTAAAAAACCCCAAAGCATCAATTTTCCAGTCTGATTCTTCACATGTCTGAAAGAACAGTTATGAAGATGTGAAGAACATACAGGAACTCAATCTGTGGGTACATAAAGCAGAAAGGGAGATAAGACTCAGGAAACTCAATTTATAAGTAACCATGCTTCAAGAGAGTGCAGTAGCTGCAAAGAAATTGCCTTTTAGACAGAAGAGAGTGGCAAAAGGAAGAAGGTTTATGATCCAAAGAAGTAATTCTAGAGGATTTAAGATCCAAAGACTCATTCTGAGTGGAACCGGCCTGTGGAGCTGGGCCTGGCGCTGTGGAGCCGGGGCTGTGAAGCCCGGCCCGGCGCTGTGGAGCGGGGCTGTGAAGCTGGGCCTGGCACTGTGGAGCCGGGCTATGGAGCTGGGCCTGGCGCTGTGGAGCGGGGCTGTGGAGCTGGGCCTGGCACTGTGGAGCCGGGCTATGGAGCTGGCCCTGGCGCTGTGGAGCGGGGCTGTGGAGCCGGGATATGGAGACCAGCGGCGTCGTGGGGCGGGTTGTAGAGCCCGGCCTGGCGCTGTGGAGCGGGGCTGTGGAGCCGGGCTGTGGAGCTGGGCCTGGTGCTGTGGAGCCGGGCTGTGGAGCTGGGCCTGGCGCTGTGGAGCGGGGGTGTAGAGCCCAGCCTGGCGCTGTAGAGCCGGGCCGTGGAGCTCCACGGAGCAGGAGCGGAGCGGTCCTGGCGCGCCCCCTGCCGGGCCCGCTCATGCCTCACGGCCCGCTCCTTGCTCCCGGCCCGCTCCCTGCCCGGAATTCCCGGGAACCCAGGGAATCCAGGGGCTGTTTGTCCCGCCGGGGAGCAGCGCCGGTTTATCACGGAAGTTAAAACATCGCTTTGCTAGTTTATTTTTTATTATCATCAGCACTGTGGGATTCGGCGCTTAACGAGCTTCAAACCGCCAGGCCTCGCCCTTCCCGCTCTTATTCCTGGAGGGAAAAGGGCAGGAATTGAAGCTCTGCTTTAATCCAAGAGTGAGAAAAGAGAAAACCATTTAAAAATTGGGGGTTTTTTTGTGGTAGAGACTCCAGGTAGGAGCTAAGTGTGCCTGTGGCTGTCAACCGCATCCTCGTTGTCAAACTAATGCGAGGGGAAGTTTGATAAGCCCCAGGTAAAAGCCCTTTGATTTTGATTTTGAAATTCCAATAAAATTTTAGCGCTCTCGTTCGAGGCAGGATTGTTTTGCGGGATATGACATCTCTGTCTCTACTTTCTGTCTTAATGCCTTGTCATAGTTCTTGATGTCTGCCTGTCAGCGCAGCGAGAGGGATTTTTTCATGTCTGAGTAGTCACCTTAATGATAGCAGATGGAAACGCCACGGGGGGCCCGAGCCCATCACACTGTCATTGTCACACGCTGCCCTGACCTGCTTCCACTCCTCCGTTTTTTTGTCCCTTTTTAAAGGAGAAATGGATGGTAATTGAAAAGGATCTTAAGCAAGACTTAGGAAGCTGCAGACAACGCGATTCCCCCCGCTCTCTCTCGCTCTGTTTTCGCAAATAAAGTCTTAACCTCTTAAGCACCAATAAGAGCAGAAAGCAAGCTAAATTGGTAAAGCTTTATAGAGATTGGCCTGCAAAGCTTTCTCCTTTCCCTTCTACAAGCCGTGTTACATCCTCACCGTGGTTTGCTTCCTTCAATGTATCTTTTATTTGCACAGATTTATCGATTTCCTAAGGAAAAATACACAGGCACTCTCAATTCTTTGCTGTGCTATATGTCTTGGTTGTGCATATTGACAAGAAGCTTCTAGGCTCATGTCTAAAACTAGTTGTAAGGACTCATAAACTAAAACTAGTTATAAAGACTCATAAACTAAAACTAGTTGTAAA
>VYZP01065619.1:28387-41791 GCA_013400635.1 Hypocryptadius cinnamomeus | reverse complement strand
TTCTCTAAGCAAAAACAACTTTCTAAATGTGTTACTATAAAACAAAAGCATCTGATGGTTTGTATTTTGAGAACAGCATTGCAAATAACCTTTCTAGTTTACAATGTGTTGTTACTGTAAATAGAGATACCCAAGTGTGTCTGTTGCACATATTTTTGCAAGGGCAAATACATACCACAGCACACCTTTCATATGCACTCTTAGCACTAAATGCATGTTAGTGCTCTGCCAATACGAAATAGCCACAGCAACAGGGAAAACATACAAAACCTGTGAACTCCAAATCTACCTCAACTTCCCACACTCACAAAAACCAAAACCTCAAGCCAAAGAAGTGGAGCAAGATAGCACAATAGGGTGGAGCTCAGGTTAATCACAAGGACAATGGGTTTGCCTGTATATACCTTTTGACCCCACAATCATCCCTATTTATGCAGACACACATAGAGATTATTCACCTTCCTGCCCAGAAGGAGCTAAGAGGCAGGAAGCGAGGCTGCTGAGCAAATATCAGTGTGAATTATTGGTGCTTTTGTAACCTAAGTGTGCCTGCTTTGGGGGTATTTATGAATTAGGCAAGAAATTAGCACAAAACTGTGTGTGCATTAAACTGTCGCCTGCTGTTCTTAACCAAATATTATCAAATTAGCAACAACCACACTTCCCACCGAAGGCTGTATATTTAAATGCTTTCAAAATTCAAAAGCTATTTTTGGATTTATACGAACCAAAAAAGGGGCTGGAGCTGTGTTTTTTCAAGGAGGAAATAAACTTCATGCCCATATATTTGCTACCTCTGTCAAAAGCGGATGACTAGATCCTCATTTGAGTTTATAGAGACTAATTTCTAAAATAAAGAACCTTAAGAAGTTACACAAAAAACCTGAGGACAGAGTTTCTTTCTATAAAGACTAAAAGAAACTGAATATATATGTAGAAATGCCATCTCAGATATGCAAACTCTCTGACCAGGTCAGGCATGAAAGCTTAATAGAGAAAGCAGGCTTTAGTCTGAAGACCCCTACAGCAAAAAGGATTATTTACAAAAACAGTACAAGAACACTGTTGTTTAGAGGATGGCTAGGAAGAAGAATAGAAGAAAAGAACTCTTCAACAATACATTGAATAAATTATTGCACTTATTAGTGTAAGTTAAAACATTAATCCAGTCCTCTACTAAGCAAAGGTATTAGCACAATTGGAAGCAGAACAGACTTGATGGTCCATTGGTCCCTTTCAGTACAGTAACTTGTGTTCTAGGATGTTTGCCATAATACATAAAAGCCAAAAAAGCTGAAGATTGTGGAATTAAACAAAGACATGGAGCAGGTAAAATTCAGCCCACGTTAACCTGTCATTCCACAGGAGAGCCACAGGGTTCAGGGCCACCAGCTCAGTCTATTGGTTGGAACAGTAACAGGTGTTCCTTCTGCACCTACCATGCATGAGAATTGACAGTAGTACACATTATTTATTAGTATACCTATAACTTCTACAAAATTGAATACATGTATGAATATCAAAGAAATCTGCAATTGGCAAAAGAGTTTCAATACACAGACAATTTATATGTAGGTATTTTTTCTTAAAGCAAAGTGTACTGCATATTTAATTCTACAGTTTCATCCTTAATCAGAAAAGTTGTTTCTTGCCTCTTACTTTAACCTTCAGTTTAAAAAGATTATTCAGAGTCACAAACAATTCAAGGACTGAGAGTTACTGCCTATTTAGGACTGAACTTCAATAAAGTGATGCTGAATCACCGTATTAAAAAACAAAAGAAGTTGCAGTCTGTGGTGCAGTCCACTAAGCAATACCAGTTTAACAAAATCTCTTAAGAGCTAAAACTGTAACCAGGTTTGATCCACCAACGCTAAAACCAGCATCAGTTTAAATTTACTAAGCTGAAACCCCCAAACTTCACCCTGTGTTAACATTTGCAAAATAAAGCAGGGTGGATTTCAGTATATTTGTTACAACTGGACACAATGAAGTTTTCATTCTGTTAAGGTGTACTCACACTTCAAGATTTCATAATACAGAAACATTACTTACATTATATGTGTAGTAGTGTACCTCAAACATGAAAACAGAAATCTAGAGATATAGCATGAAGATTATCTCCTAAAATAACTGCCTAAAAGTAATCAGGTTCTCTGACAACTCCCTTATTAACACCATAATTGATTTGAAGTTCTTCACTTGTATCCCAGTGAACAATTACTCACATAAGTAGTCTTTAGTTACTCACATAAACGGTCTCTACAAACTTCAGTGGGGTTACTTCTGAAAGTAACAGCTCACCAAAGTTCAAAATGTATAGGTCTTTCCTTAAAACATTTACAGAGAAATTTAAATGAACATTTGGAATTACTAACCTTACTTACTAGTTCATGATTTTTCCCAGTGCTACCTGGGAATCAATTCTTAAACCAGAGGGGCCATAAAATTTTAGGAAAAACAAGTTATGAGCAATACTATCTCATAAATAATAAGAAATCCAATAAAATAATGAGAAAAAAACTAACAAAAAAATCCCTTAAGAGAATCTAGGATGACTGCCCAAAATAGCTCTCCCCCACCCCTAAAAAACACACTTATACACACACAGGTAATTACTGCTTACAGATTTTTTGGGGGAGGAGCTTATGTTCAGCAGTCACCCAGCTAAGGGGAAAATCAGATAAATACTCAAGGGTGGCACTTGAAATCATCAGCTTCTGCTCACTCACCAGTGGCAGAACTCCTCCTCAGTAGAGGAGGATTCACTCCTCTACCACTCTGCATTGGAACTCCACAACATTTTGGTATGTCACTATTTCATTTTATTCTCTTTGGTTTTGAAGGTAACTTCTTCAAGATGCCTGTTTTCTGTCTGGGGAGGGAAGAGGGTTGATATTTAAGGGCCAGTGACAGCATCTTCATGCCACTGGGGCTCTTTGTAAGGCTACAGGTAAAAACCAGGTTTCAACTTTGGTGAGCTTTTTGCCACCGATGCTGAAGGAAACAGGACTTCATCCTTCATTTGCCACAGCATTACACAGAGGTAGTAAGATCATGGAAGTGTTTACGTATTTTCACTAAAAACTTTTCTTCTTTTCATGAGTTTTGGTATATGGAGGTCCTGAACTTCCTTTGAGGTCTAGTTAAAATAATCACTCTTTCTGAATACTGTTGTCTTGAATAGGCTGCCATCCAATCAAAATGGTTCTTTTCCTAAGAGTGAGACTATTGCCTCTAATCTACCTATGCAACAGCTCCACCATTCAAAGTGATAGCAATGCTGATTCCCTTTTTCTTAGAACATTTTTCAAAACTAGTGAAAGCAGATGGAAATAAGCACAAAATATTGTTACTTTTAATACCAATAATTTAAGAAAACTCATCTATTCATGCTCCAAAACCAGAGCTAAACAGCTTTTCTTTACAACAAACTTTCTCTACCTTTTCTAACACAGAACGAATTTGGAAACATGCATTTACAAGTATCTTTACTGCTGCTGTTTTGTCTGAACATTGTCCATGGTGGTGATGGATATTATTCTGAGCGATATCAGAAACAATCCAGCATCAAGGGGCCACATTTTCTACCATACAATGTAAAGAGTCAAGGTAAGTTTACTCTTTTTTCATAATAAACTAACATGATTATTCCTAGAGGTTCAACACGTGAAAAAAGGCTCTCTGCTTATACTACTGATATTCAAATTTCACTAACAATTTAGGTTTATTGAAATAATTTTATTACTGCAGAAAGAATTTACAGTGGCTATGGAGTTGCCTCCTACTGACAAAGATGCACATCTGTCAGACAAAAGTTTTACACAATAAACACCAAAGGCATATAGAGCAGAAACAAGCTCCAGATCTCTGCTTCAACAGTGGGAGTAACACAGCATGATTGTGTACATTATGATGTACATCATGCAAATTATGAATTTCTTGATTCAACAGTGGGGTGTCTAGCAACAGACCTGTCACCTAAAATCTACCTACATTCAGGAAGAATTTTTACGTTGTCATGTTATCTGTACTCAAAACAGACCTTAGGTGTGAATTTAAATATATATATATGATACACATGGGCATATGAAGACCCTCTTAAAGCCTAGAAAGACAAAATAAAATTATATATAATTGTACAAATGGGTCATAAACGTCTATATAGTTTTTCATTAGTCATTTAAGCTTATGCTTTAATTATCAGGATAAGCACATAGTAATATAATAATTCTAGCTTTAGTATACTTAAAAAACCCCTCTTCATTGCATAAATCAGTCTTATGGCAGCTTGGAGAAGCAATACATAACTGCATTACTACATTGTTTCATCTTATTTCTGGTTATCCTCTGTGTCCCTTTAAGTTGAACAGGTGGCTATCCCTAATGTTCGAAACTACTTGAGTTCTGTTTTATTTTTCCATGCATAGGTCAACATCTTCTTTAAAAAACTGGAACTCAAAGCTGATGATCCATAATGACTATTCAAAATTGTCATCACTAAAATTAAGAGTAGTGAATCTTCCTTGTAAACACCTTACCCCATGAGAATAGCATTATTTTCTTTCAGACATCATCAGGCTATTCAAAATAGCTTTATTTTTTTTGCTGCATCCCATCCACTTTTAGTTGTAGTAATCACACTTGGGCGGAAATAAGGAAATTGAATGAGGGGCTCAGAAAACAGCATTAGCAAATAACCGTCTTTTCACTAGAAAAGGGACATGGGCAAATCTGGAGAGCAAAATTGCTGCTCAGGGCATTGCATCCACATTACCTTCATTCAGGGGTTTTGATTCAGAATAGCTCTGCAGACAGAACCTGTGGACTGTCTGATCATGAGCAGCATACATGGAGTCCAAAGAAACTCTGGCCTCATACCAGCTGGTGTCAGCACTGGCCCCATACCAATCAGCTCCAACCTACATGCTCCAAGAATCCCTGCAGTGAGAAACCAGTGAGAGCAGCATGGCTGGGAAATTAACTCCCAAAATACTCTCCCGGGCTGTACCAAAATATTGTCAGTTTCATCCCTTGTCTTCAGCACAAGGACTTCCTGGAACCCTGGCACTCCTGGATCAAATTTAGGTACATGCACATACAACTAGAATTCCCACTGAATTTAATGCTGCATTTCCTTCCTCCTTCCTCATTAACTTTTCCTGTGTTTTCCCATTACTTTACTCAGAATAATTTAGATAGTTATAACTATTTTTAAGTGAAGTATAATATTTACTTGGCTATTCTCTACCATACTTCTCCCACTTCTCCTAATAGTGGCTCTTCTTTTCCCCTCTATAGAAAACATTTGGGAATAGGGAAACCAGCAACAAAGTAAGAAAGAATCAGGGTGTGAAAGGGGGAAATGAATTGGCCTGAACTAAGTTTTCACTTCATATGCAAACACAGAATCTAATGTGAGTGACAATTCATATTTAGAATGAGAATTATTATATCAAAACCTGAGAAGTATAAAATACTCTCAATTTAGGAAATGTAACAGAAGACTATATACTAGACCTCAATAGCAGGAACAGCCTACATTTTTACAGACATGTGAGTCCAGTCATTCAAAAGTACTTGACAAATTTTGATTTTGTGAGCAAGCATTGCAAAAGGACTGTTATTCCTGAGTCTGGAAAACAAACATCCTATAGAGAGTTTTCAGAAGAATTTAAAGAGGGAAGGCTGCTGGAGATCATCACTTCTAATCCGAAATGATCTTGGAAGAATAAAACAGGAGCCTACAGAACCAAATGAATCCAGCTTTTTTCTAGTGAGCTGTTCCATTTGCAAGTATCTGAAGTAGCAATAGTAAGCTTTTCATCATAGCTTACTTGTCCAATTTGATCACCAAACATTGACTTCTATAGATAAAGCTACCAATAAATTATCTTTTTGCTTTGTATAGCTTTGTCAAAAAGCAGCCTGGAACTGAAATTTCAGTCTAAACCCAAACAGGAGAGTCAGGACAACATAAAACAGACCACACAATTTCTGTTGGCAACCAAAGCCTATTAAAGCTTCATCTAGTTTGGTGAAATTCTTTAAAAAATCATGGGCTTGACAGCCCTCCAGAACATAATGTTTTAACCAGTATCTCTTTGGCTTCAAATATTTGAAAAGCCCAAGTTGAAAACAATAATTGAATGAGGTCTCACTATTCAGCAATGCTTAAATAAGCCATTACTGTAGGTTATGTTAAAGTCTACACATTTAATTCAATGCATAGATGAGGTTTGATTGCACTAGAGAATGTAAACCAATTTTGCATCAAGGTATGTGCTGAGACACATAAAAGAGTAGCCAATCAATACTTCAATGTTCTTGGTATAAATTCTACTCCATTAATAGATTTAGCAGTCCTTTCCTCAGAGGAATAACCACTGCTTTTAGACAGCACAATTAAAATTACAATTATAATCTAAAAGCAGCACAACTTTGGAACAATATAGCTCACAGAAAATCTCTATAACAACACGAGTGCTGACAATGCCTTTAACATCTTAGGCAAAATTGGAAGGACCCACCACTCTGTGAACCTAGGACTGATATTTGCATCTAAAATATGGTAAAAGTAATAAGGAGATACACTCTGAGCTAAAGTCTGATGCAATTTGCCACCAAAAAAAAACCCCTGTCAATATATCACAAATAAATCATAGGCCATGCTTGTTTTCTATGTGTAGAATTTTAACAGCTATCTTCCTTTTCACAGCCTTAAGAAGGATGGATGAGATAGGGAGATGTGCAAAATAAGTTGATATGCATTTGTGCTCATTTTATGCATCAGCAGAAAAGAAAATGCATTCTCTGCATTTTCTAGATAAGAACAATTTCCCTGTCAATATAGGAAGAAGGTAACCTTGCAGATCCAATAACAAACCAAAATCAAATGTATTTCACTTCCATAACCTCTATTATTTAAAAAAAAACCCCAATCTGTAGAATAATAGTTTCCTCCTTCGCCTCACTTTTGGTTCAACAAGACTAGCCACATATTGGAAAATGCAGTTTATTATCTAAAAGACAGCCGAATAGTCATGGTATAAATTTTCATGTGTGTATATATATATATACATATACACACATATGTAATACATACACTGGTCTTTTCAGAGACTGAAAGGAAAAATTGTAGCTGATGCAATTGTTGATCAATTGATAATATTTTCTAAATAAGCATGCAATAGAATTTGTTGCCATTATAAAAAAACAGAACTCAGGCTCTTTTTTGTATCCTTCAGTTTTTATTTTTAAAATAACTTCTTAAATTAACATCCATCACAGATATGCCATTTTGTTCTATACTGCTGCCACTTATTGCAAACTGCTGAAGTAGTCTCACAGTATTTGTGTTAAACTTGTATGTAATGTCCAAGAAATCAGCATGCTAATTTCAACGTAAAGCTGCAGGCTCCTCCAAAGCACACACAAACTAAGCAGTGAGCTTGTTTGCTTATTCCTCTATTTGTGACATTTGGTTAAGTGGCTCCACCTGCTGTTTTGGTAAGTAAGAAAATGAAGTAGTATTAAAAAACTCCACAACAATGCCACAATTCTGACAGCAGTAAAATGAATTACCAGTTGTGACCTTCCCACTGTGTGAAATTTTTATGACAGACAAAGTCTTTCAGACAATATCTGAAAATATAACATTCATATACTTACAAAAGAACTAGTGCCATGGGCCACTTTTGAAAGTAGGAGGCAGGGAAGAACAAAATTCTCACTACTTAAGTGTAGCACCAAATTGTTTCCGAAAAGCTGCTGCACCTGCACAGACAGCTTCCTGTGATTTCATTCATCAAGTCTGATGACCTGCTAAATCTGTTACCTGTCTGGGTTGTTTTTTCCTTATTTAATAGTCTGCATTTACTTGCACAGTACTTTCTAAGCTCTTTGATGACCCTGAATGTATTGAAACAAACAAAAAAAAAATTCTAGAGGCCTTACATCTCACATTTCCAACAAACTTGCACTTGTTACTTGTAAGGGCTGTGAAACACTTTTACTCTGAATGTCAGGTTCTCAATGACAAACACAGCAGCTGAAGCTTGACTTCCATGAAGTTGAAGTTAAATTAACCCTTCATGTATTTTACCATCATGCTACATTGCCTGCAAATATGCTGTAGATGCCCTGGTTGATCTGGTTTCCTCTCTCTCACAGGTGTGCAGGTAAGGGGGGAACAAGGACCCCCTGGTCCCCCAGGCCCCACTGGACCAAGAGGACAACCAGGTCCTGCAGGAAAGCCAGGGTTTGGAAGTCCAGGTCCCCAAGGTCCCCCTGGTCCCCCAGGACCACCTGGATTCTCTGCGGTTGGAAAGCCAGGAGTGCCAGGTCTACCAGGAAAGCCAGGAGCAAGAGGACTAAATGGTGAGAAAGGAGAACCTGGACCTGCTGGACTCCCAGGAGCAAGAGGACCACAAGGGCCCCCTGGCACTCCCGGCCCTGCAGGACTGACTGTCCCTGGCAAGCCAGGACCACAAGGCCCTCCAGGAGCTCAGGGGCCAAGAGGACCCCCTGGTGAAAAGGGAGAGCCAGGTATCCCAGGAATAAATGGACAAAAGGGAGAAAATGGATTTGGAATTCCAGGCCGTCCAGGTGGCAGGGGTCTTCCAGGCCCACAGGGACCCCGGGGCCCTCCTGGTCCTGCTGGGATAGGGAAGCCTGGTGAAAATGGCCTGCCAGGTCAGCCAGGTCTGAAAGGTGACCGAGGTTTTCCAGGTGCACCTGGAGCAGTTGGTCTCCCAGGTCCCCAGGGTCTCCCAGGTGAACCCGGAGAAGTTGGCATTGGCAAGCCTGGGCCAATGGGACCACCAGGAGCAGCAGGTATCCCTGGAGCCAAGGGACATCCTGGACCTGCAGGGTTGCCTGGATCCCCAGGACTCCCAGGTTTTGGAAAGCCAGGATTGCCAGGGATGAAGGGACACAGAGGGCCTGAAGGTCCTCCTGGCCTTCCAGGACCTAAAGGAGACCAAGGTCCAGCTGGTGTGCCAGGAGAACCAGGGCCGGTTGGGCCACCAGGGAACATGGGCCCTCATGGACTCAAAGGTTTGCCCGGTGAGAATGGCCTTCCTGGGCCCAAAGGTGACATGGGCCCTGCAGGCCACCCGGGATTCCCAGGGGCCAAGGGGGAACGAGGTCTACCAGGATTAGAGGGAAAACCGGGATACCCAGGTGAGCAGGGTCTTGCTGGTCCTAAGGGACACCCAGGTCTCCCAGGTCCAAAGGGCGATACAGGCCCTGCTGGGCTACCTGGGCTGCCTGGTCCAATGGGTCCACAAGGAGCCAAGGGAGTGCCAGGGACCAACGGTGAGCCAGGCCCCAGAGGGCCTTCAGGAATACCTGGGATCAGAGGCCCCATCGGCCCCCCTGGCCTGCCAGGAGCCCCTGGTGCGAAGGGTGAGCCAGGAGCACCAGGACTGCCAGGCCCAGCAGGTATTTCCACGAAAGGCTTAAGTGGACCCATGGGACCACCTGGACCCCCCGGTCCTAAAGGCAGCAATGGTGAGCCTGGCTTGCCCGGCCCCCCAGGTCCTCCTGGTCCCCCTGGCCAAGCTGTAATTCCACAGATGCCCGATGGCTATGTTAAAGCAGGAGGAGTAAACCAAGCTCTGACAGGGATGCCGGTATCTGCTTTCAGTGTCATCCTCTCAAAAGCCTACCCTGCGGCAACTGTCCCCATCAAATTTGATAAAATCTTGTACAATAGGCAGCAACACTATGACCCCAGAACAGGAATCTTCACCTGCAGGACCCCTGGACTGTACTATTTCTCCTACCACGTACATGCAAAAGGAACAAATGTTTGGGTTGCACTCTACAAAAATGGTTCCCCACTTATGTACACCTATGATGAGTACAAGAAAGGATACCTTGACCAGGCTTCTGGCAGTGCTGTCATCGATCTCATGGAGAATGACCAAGTATGGCTCCAACTGCCCAATTCAGAATCTAATGGTCTCTACTCCTCTGAGTATGTTCACTCTTCTTTCTCAGGTTTCCTGTTTTCTCATATCTAATATCCCACTTACCCTGTCCTGACACACTCTCCTTCAGACCATGTTAACCAGGTACTGCTCTGATTTGTCCTTAGCAGGTCAAGCAACTTCAATGTTGCAACAGGAATAGAGGAGGGAGTGAGAAAGTGGAAGAGAGTGGTTCAAACACAGTAGAATTATATTGTATGTTTTTAGAGAATTGTCATAAAAGAATTGTTTCGAATGATGATTAATTGTCTGACTGAATGCAACATAAAAATTTTATGAATTAATATAATGCACCATTGTCTGTCCTTTTTTCCTTTTTTTTTTTTTAAGAGGAAAATTAGAATGTCTAACTATCATACCTCATAACACAATAAAGGATGCTAGATCATACTTCACTATACTTGAATTAACTGAAGGCATTTTATTCCAAGTAAATGGTCTCAAATACACCACAGTCACCTCAACAGCTGGACAATACACTTCAGGAACATTCTACATCCAGCTTCATCTTTAAGCTATCCAACAGGAGACAGGAATTACAACTCTAATAGAGTGCATATCATAAACACAGTTTTCATTTAGTTCTACTGTTCTTATTAATTACTTACTACCTTGGAGAAAGGTGGATTTACAAATTATTACATGTTACTGAAAATCTAAAGTTTCACAATACGAAAAAGCAACCAGATTTGAAGCCTAAAAATCCACTCAGCTTTCTTTAATGCACACTGATGCAACAAACTAGTTCAATATTTTTAAATCTCCTAACATTCTGTAACATTCAGAGTACCATAAAGCAACATTGACCAAATCCAAATCTTAAAAACATATCCTCACAAGCATGCAGACACTTACACAAACAGAACAACTTTACCATTCCAAAACTAGAGATAATCCTTGCCCTGGTTTTTCCTGAACAGTTAATTCCTTTAAAACACAATAGTGTGGGGAATATATTTTACTTATTTGGTAAATTTATCAGATGATGGCAATAATTAGTCAGTAGACACAACCATATTTACCATACAAACATGTCTCACAACAAGTCATCACTTCATCAATTTGTTATGCTACTATGACAAGTTAGCTTATGAATTATGAAACCTTAACAGTTTGATCACACATTTCTTCCAGTGACAGTTGCCATCCATGCACTTTAAAAATATCATATACATCAAAACCTTATGAACCCTTGAATCTACTATAGTTAGCTGGTTTTTTTAAACAGAAGCTTTTAATCACTTGCACAGAAAGTATGTAGAATTATCTTTAAAATTTTTGTGATATTACCATTTCTTCATGAAAGCAGAACTTGAGGCTTGTTATATTGTGTACATTTGAAATCAGCAATGTCCTTAATACTTGATAATACACCAGAATTAATAAAAAATCCAGGATACCTTTTTGCTTGATGGTTGATCCATCATTAGCAAAACTATATAATGTTTTGGAAACTGTAAAGACCCACCATGAAGGTAACTTAAAGAATTTTTTTTCTTCCTCCTTTTAAGTGTTGCTGGATAAGGAAACCTGTGGTTTAGGCTATAATTCAGTAAAATAATAAATGAACATTAGTTCAACAGCACTTCCCAGTATTTAAACACAGCGCATCCTGCTGCCCATCCACTCTACCAACTTGGAACTTTTGTTTCAGAAACAGAGGGACTGGATATGGGAGCTGAAAAATAGTAGGTTTCTGGTTAATTAGTTCACATATGAAATCTATGCCAAAGCATGTGCTTGAAATTGTTGGAGATGCCAGATGCTCAGCAGCTCAGGACCACACTGACCTGTGATTCCAATTAACTTAGAAGAAACTGGGCCCAGGCAGCATTCTTAAAAGCACAGTTCACTAACCCTTATCATCCATCCATCCATCCATCCATCCATCCATCCATCCATCCATCCATCCATCCATCCATCCACTTTAAATCAGGTTTTGTGCTTTATGTCTTTGTTCCTCGAACATGTGGGACTTCAAATAAGTCTACAGCTTGGAACCTCACGCCTGGTTTTTTAAGTATTTACATATTAAGTCTCAGATATTAAGTCACTAAGAAAGCAACTCTTAAAACTGAAAAGCTAGAGATGATACAGCAAATTGTGGCAAAAGCTTATACAACTTATACTTTGATTTTAGCTTTGGATTTTCAGTTCAGAGGGGACCTTGAGAAGGTCTGTAAGACTTTTAAGTTTGTTTTTTTAATATTTTCTCCACAAGAAGATTAACAATCTATCTAAAGATAAAGCCCTTCTGAAACCACTATTTCTTCTGCATCGTGGATATTAAAGGAAAAAAAATCCAACGTGAGTTTCAAATGAAAACTTAAGAGCCTGTTATAGTACAAAATCACTTCCAAAGAAGTACTGACATTCCTGAAGCCTTAACTGATCAAAAACAAGTAGCACCCAAACAATCCCTTCTGTATTTACTTGGAAAATACAGCAAAGAAATGTAACAAATTTACTTTTTACTTGCTTCTTTGGTGCAGTTTTCACAATTAAGACAAATAAAGATATCTCACTACTGCTATTTTGGCCAGAAAAGCATCTTTGTTTTTTGTTTCTTACATCTGAAATTGCGGAGTAAAGAGAAAACATACATATCACAGACATCTAGATTCATTGTCTTCTGCCAAGACCTGTCATAAACTTGTGATCAAAACCATGTATCCTAACAAGCTTTGTTATGGCCAATTTATGAAGTCTGCTGCCATACCAGCCACGATTTTTTACTTTCAAAATTAAATATAATCTTATAAACTGATTGAAAATATTACAAATATATAATTTTAACTATACAGCCACAGATGCTACAGTTTCCAGAAGTGTTAGGAATTTTACAGTGAAAGGCAAGTCTTCTGGAGAGAAAGTAGCCTTTAAGAAAAGAAATGTTACAAAATTCTGCTTTAAGAAGCTATATTTGGCAACATTTCCCTAAAAAAGCCATTGATTTTTCTGTCAAAATATTCATCAAATCTGAAATTTTTCACAAGAAAATAATTATACAGTACTTCAAGCTCTTACTAATCCTCTCAAGAGCACACTTTGACTCCATAATACATCCACATAACTTGATAGTGTAAAATACATTGCCCCATGATGTTTTCTTTAAAATTGCTCTTTATTACTATCTATGAAACATCCACTAAATCAAACACAGTCAAGATAATCACCTTACAGTCACAAACTATTCCAGTAATAAGAATAAAGTATTGAGAATAAAATGGATTCTCAAATAATGTAATGCTTAGCTGGGATATCAATTGCAGAGAGCTCGCTTGCAGGTATTACTAGGTAAGAAATTACCACATTGCAAATATCTGTGCTCACTGCTATCTGACACCATGCTTTTCTGACAGTATTGTTTCATAGATTTTCCTTTCCTTTTTTTTTTTTTTTTTTTTTT
>VYZP01065619.1:0-28377 GCA_013400635.1 Hypocryptadius cinnamomeus | reverse complement strand
TTTTTTTTTTTTTTTTTTTTTTTTTTTTTTTAGTTATTTTTCACAATGGAATGTCTAAAATAACACAAGACTATTTGGGAATCCCTTCCTTTCGCAAGCCTCAGTTCTTCACTTCCTTACAAGGAGAAGAGTGGGTTAATACTCTTCATCAAGCTGAGTCAGGACAATCATGCCTATCTGAAAGACCCATCCAAGAAAAATATCATAGGGCAATTATCTAAGGCAATTACCATAGCTAAGACAATGAAAAGCAAAATCCACCAGACACCTGATTATGGTCAAAAAAAAAAATCCTGTGAAAAAGAGAAGGGACATAGAGACACAAGGGCATACTGACAACAAATCAAAGTGAACTGCAAACACTCAGTGGATTTCAAAAAATAAAGCGGTCAGTCGTTCTGCTCCGCCACTGACAATGGCACTGCTAGGACGGCGTTTCGAGTTGGGAACTTTGCGTCCCCTCAACCGACCACTTAATAAGTTTGCCTTTGAAATTTTACCTTGACTGACTGGTAACGAGCACTGCTTTTCTCTGAAGGGTTAAACCCTCTACAAAACATGAAGTTAAGTCAACAGGCTGTGGTTTTCAGGCCAGATTCTGGGCTATGATAGACACTGCAGCTTCTTGGTATGTAGATATTGGGATCCAGGTTTGAGAGTTTCCTCAGGAAGTTATGTGAGATGTGAAATCAAGTTCACCACTTTGTCAGCAGTGATAGAAGATTAGTACCCTTATTCTTGTATCACAGAGGGATCTGAAGCAAAAAGAGATGCTCCATGGGAATATCACTGGTAAGTGATACAGGAAGAAAATATCCCTGGTTCTTCTGACTCCCTGTTCAGTGCTTTAGCTACTGGACTATGTTATTAAATGGAAAATAAAACCACTGTGAAGCCTTTCAAAGTGACGCGTGACAGAGTATATCACTTTCTTGTATCACAGTATTTGAGTAGTGCATAGAATCCGCATTGCTTCACTTCTGATATCACTGAGCTCTATCCAAGAAAACTTGTTCCTATCACTTACTACACTTTCCTGTATTTTTAACACTCTTATGCATGCATGTGACTCTGACAGAAGCTAGAAAGGATGAAGTCATATCACAAATATTGTTTGCAGATTCCAGATTTACATATAGAAATAGGTACCTGATTGATAGGTATAAACATATATGTCCAAGTGTACACACAAGGAGACACACATAAAAAAAACTGAGCAATTACTTGTATGACTTCAAAGTTTAAGCTTTTTTTTTGGATCTCATTAATTTTCAAAGAACACTTTAAAAAATTATGCTTTTTGTTGCATGACCCACACCTTTAAAAAAACAAAAAAAAGAGATGTCACAGTTTGAAGAAAAGAATTAACAAAAATTCTAAAAAATTATTACAGTTCATTAGTGTTGATTTTGTATCAGCAGAAAAGAAAGGATATATTTATTTTGTGTAAAAATGAGTTCCCAGGGAAATTCATAACTACCAATCACACTCTAAGCTCCAATGGAAACACAGTAACAACAACAAACAAAGCAGTTTGGGAATATCTTGCTGGTTTTTACCATTTGCATCCTGGTATAAATTTCCATTTTTGCTTGGAATCTCTCTGAAACAATTTTGTCAATTACATTTGAAAGGAGTACAGCAAGTGGGACAGCTGAGGTGAACAAAAAGTGAATTTTAAGAAAATCCAAACTACACCTTGTGTCTAGTGAATGTTGCATCAACCAAGGTAATTCTAATAGTAGTACAGAATTCAGAACCTCGCTCCATAGAAACATTTTACAAGAAATATTGTTAAAAATAATTTCAGTTAACTGCATGCACAAACAATGCTTAGCCTTTATTATTAACTTATTATTTTATATGCCTGAGAGTAACTCTGAAGTTATGTCTGTGAAGGAAGGAAAATAATTTCTTGCTGAACAGTATACAAGACGTTTTCCAACTCTAGTTTATATTACACTATTACAATGTTGATTTTGAGTGGAGAAACATTGTTATTAAAAAATGGTCCTCTGCAAATGTTAGGAAGTTCAAAACCTCTCTATTGTGTTAATACTACATGAGGAATTCTAATCAAGACTAGAGAGCTAAAGAAAACCATCAAATATTAGTATTTGAATTTCTTTCCCCAATTCATTTTGGATTTTATATATCATTACAAGATCATAAGGAACAGATTCAAAGCACAGGTCAAGGATGTCCATATTACCATATCAATCATAGTAAGAAACCATTTGTCCTTCTCAAAGGAGTTAAAATAGCAATAA
Source organism: Hypocryptadius cinnamomeus (assembly GCA_013400635.1). Classification (NCBI taxonomy): domain Eukaryota; kingdom Metazoa; phylum Chordata; class Aves; order Passeriformes; family Zosteropidae; genus Hypocryptadius; species Hypocryptadius cinnamomeus. Next base: position 26,107 of record VYZP01065619.1, on the reverse strand, counting down.
AAATTGAAATATTGAGTGAAATAGCACATCAGAAATGTTATTAAAGATATCAAAGCAGTGAAATGAAACCAAAATAGTTATGAAAAAGATGTTTTATTCCAGGAAAAACATGTGTTTACTATACAACTATTTATAAACTTGAAAAGTAAAAGCTGTGCTGAGTAGCCTACAGTGTACTTGCAAACATATTTGCACTGGCAAGCACATGTAATATTTTCAGCTGTTATAGTGAGTCTTCAGTGAACCCACTTACCTTTAAAAGCTGATATTTTATAATTATGTTGGATAGCAGCCACCATGTCCTTCCAGAAGTCATATTTTTTCTGACCATCATGCTGTAAGTGTCAAAAGGAACCTAGTCATTATATAAAGTATCAGCTATTACAAGCTTTCATATTGAAACAGTGACAGAAATGCCATGAATTAACAAAATTATATGGAATAAGACAGTCTTAAGACAATAGGATTCGGGACATCAGGATTCAGTAGTACCCAGATTAACTGTGGGTAACTGCAAACAAGTTATGTCCCTCTTAGAGGGTTAGGATGGGAGGAGGAAGGGAAAAGCAAAAATGCTGATTATCCGTGAGGAACTCTAAAACATTACAAAAGAGGCATCAGCTATAACAGCAACTTACAGAATGAGCATCCCATCCCACTGACATTTGGGAAAAAGAAGTGCCCAGGGCTGCAGATTCTGACTTTAATTAGCATGTTGACATTATCCACAGCCTGGCATTCATATCACCTTCCACCTTAAGAACTGGCAAATCCCTTCGCTATAATTTAGAGGAAATGCCCTTCTGCAGGAACCCTACCCGAAACATGGTATCAAATACTCATCCAGAAGCCTGGCTGAGCAGTGTTTCATGGCATTGTGTTCTGAAGACTGCCAAACCCCAGCTCTGGCAGAAGGACAAGGGAAGGTGATCCACGATTGCGAACAGTCTCTTGCCATTCCTAGAAAGTTTCCCAGGCACAGCAAAGCTCCAGTTGACCTCAGCTTCCCCTTCAGCCTCTCACATGGGAGAGGAAAACCTTAACCAGCTGAGCCCCACAGCACTCTCAAACACCACAAATTTCAGTAGTGATGAATGAAACAGATGCAATTACACAGCTAGCCAGTATTACAAAGCAGAGGATTAGCTACAGATCCTGTAAGAGGTGCTCAGTTACACAGTAATTTGGCAGCAGTAAAGCAGGTGGTATAGTCTTTGAGTTTATGTGTCACGGAAAGTATTTCTGTAATGCTGTTATAGGCCTTCCACAACAGGATAAATTTCAGGACACTGCTGCCCTCTGTGTATTGATACTTGCACTGATACCTGAATAATGAGCCATTTATTTGAGCATAAAGCATTTTGTAGAGAGGGAAACATTCAGAAGCTGAAAAAAACTCCAAACCCAAACTCCTATCAGTGCCAAACAAAAACCAAAATCATGTAGCGTATACATACTGAAGTAAACTGCTATTTCAGTCCAAACCTGTCATGGAGGCTTCCAGAGAATGGTCTGCCTTTACTTTCACAATCAGCAAGTCACACAAACAAGGTCTTTTGTGCATAACTGACAAGCATAGTTTGCTTATCATACATCAGCTCTACAGGTTAAGAGCAGGAAAGATATGGAGCTGTGGCTTTCAGAAATTTTTTTTTATCCATTCCTGTAGCAAACTGCCACAGAAATACATAAAAGAACTAATATAGAGAAAAGGTTTCATATGTCAGCTTCAGTTAGCCAAGAATATTAACCAAGGGTGATTATTCAAAGCTATGTACAGGAGATACTGGGGACCATCTCTCTAGTGGCAGTGCAAGTAGCCTAAGCTAGCACTTTTCTCAAGACAGACAGATTTAACTGTCTCCTCCCCTCACAATCCATGTAGCTGACTCAGCCCAGCCTAGAGTTTTGAGTTTTTTTGCTTGTTTCTCTTAAAAAAAAAAAATCAGTGAACTGAACCCAAAGCTCCTCAGAGTGCTGTTTTGAGGGCAGATGAATACTAGTTTAAAACTGGGTATACGTCCTCCATAACATTTGAACTCAGAGGAGACTAAAATAACTTAAACCAATTTCTTGCAGATCTTCAACCATTGCATACAAGATATAAAGGAAAACTGACCAATTCCAAAAAGCAGAGAGAAAACTGTATGCATGGCCATCTAGTCCACCATGATTTTGGTGTGATTACAAAATGTGATTTTATTAGTTGAACCATCAAGACAAAGCATTGTTTTGTTTAGCTCATCAGTGTGAAGATCAAAAACACTAAGAAGCTCCCATGCTTTGTCTGAAAACAGTAAGAGTTCTGGCTCTGGACACAGCAAAAACAGATACACTTTTAACAGTGCAGGGTAGTCCAGTATCCAACTAATATCCAATATGAACCCAAACTTGGTAATTCTTGCATCTGCTTCCAGTAGAAAGCTTTCCTGAATCTATAACGTTGTCTGGAAATGGTAAGAAAATAGCACTTTGTAAGCAGGCTCACAGAATAGGACACAGAAGGCTCTACTTTCTTTTAGAAACGTGGAAGAAGAAAATGTGATGGTTTCTAATCCTTAGGATGCAGCATTTTGCAGGCATGAGTTCTGGGCTGAAGAGGCTGACCACCTCCTGCCTTGCATCTTTCTAAAGTGGCTGATGATAACCTTCCAGGGAATTACTGTGGCCCTCCTGCTGAAACAGGGCTGACATCCAATAAAATACTTGAGAACTGCTAGGAGATAAAGAGGTTGCATGACCCACTTCTCATGGCTCTCTGGAGAAACGGCACGGGTTTAATTCCCTCTGGCTGAACATGGCACTGATCCCGGGTCAGCGCTCCAGCCTGTGAACTCGTAACTGGATGTGAAAGCTTACTACACACATGCTATGATGTGCTTGCTCTCTTAATAAGTGGGTGATTTGTGCTGAGTCTAAATTAAATATAAAGTAAATACAATACAGGTGTCACAACTGCAACAGGTTTCTAAGCTGTGAACAGCTTAGGGGAAGGAGATTAATCAGGCAGAAAATTAAGAGTCTTACAGAGCACCTGTCCTGCATGCTTCCCTGATAAGCTAGTTTTAGCTAACCATGCAGCACTCGGACTTAGGCAGCAATCTACTCAGCATGCTATTTTGGAGTGAAGGCTAAAGCAGCAAGCCACCTAATATCCAATGAGACCCCAGACACTCATCTCACAGCTTGGATTTTCGTTCTGCAGGCAAGGTTAAGTCTTGACAATTTTCAGGTCTGCAGCGCTTTGGTACCTCTGGCCAGAAGACTACCTCAGTACTCTTTTTACACCAACACAGTTACTCTATGAGAAGAACCCTCTCCCACCTCCAGCTGCCTGCAAGTTAAACATTCAAATCTTTTACATAACAAAACAATTACCACCAAATTTCAAAAGCAGAATTTAGGACATTCTATCTACCTAAAAAGCACTAAAAAAGGTTCAAGCAATTGTATTTTCCACCTTAATAATTTAATTTACTGCTTATCAGAGGAAAAAATACTTAAAAGATATTATGCCAGAGGTGTATTTATATCCGTGTACAAAGATCAATGTATTTAGGACAAAAACAAGCTTAAAAAAGGATGACATGAAGTTTCATTCACCCTTTAACAACTTGCAAATTAGCAAATCGTGTAATTCAGGAAACTTACACTATACTTATTTCAAGTACAATTAAGCATAATCAAAGGGGACCTTAAGAACTACATTGTGCATACCACAGGGTAAACTTGAGGAAACAGCACATTTCCATTTGTATCCTAGTTATTTGTGCCCTCTGGTGGAAGAACTTTTATTTTGAACATGCCATGTAGCTCACAATTATCTTCAGAGACAACTTTAATACAGTAAGTCCAACATGGAACAGCCCAAATGAGAAAAAGACCTTGATGATGCTCCCAATTTGTATGCATTTAATAATGCATGCAAGAGATGTGGTGGTGGAAGAAAAAGATAATGCAATACATAATTTTCAAACAATCCAGTTCTTACCTGATCTAAGTTGTCCACAACCCTTGCACACAAGAGAGCTCCTGGCAGGTCAAAATAATTATCATACAAATAGTATTTAGCTGGAAAAAATAATTTAAAAAATATACTTTAAACACCCTGTACTTTATCTTTCATACTGTACTGTATGCTTTAATCACAAATAAAAATTACATTTAAATAATAATATAAGCTTATATTTGGACTTTACTGGTAATAAGCACTATCTGTTTCCCAATCTCTGTTAACAAAGACTAACTTCTGATTGTCATAACTGGCAACTAAACGTTGTTTACCTATATGAAGGTAGTGAGATTTCACTAAGACATTTTAAGATTTTAAAAGCCCAGGTGAAAGAAAAGGGGGAGAACCAAGCATTTTAATTCAGGACAGTATCTTTCAACTCTTCCGAAATATCTATTTCCCTAGCAGTGAAAACACAAGGAAAGTGTTTAAGAAGTTCAGACACTTGGACAGGTGTGACACACTCATGTCCTTTGCGCACACATGCTGTGACAGCGCTTTGGCCCAACGGGAAGTGTGCTCACTTTATTACATCAGTCCCGAAAACAAAACTGTATCGGGAGGGTGCAAATGTCCCCTCAGACTATGGTAATGCTCAACTAACTCTCTTCAAGAAGTGAAATAACTTCAACAGCAATTTTTTTCTCATGATCTTGTCTGTGCTGTCTCTTAGGTATATTCAAGAACAAGTCAGCAAAATGGGGATTAACATTCACAACAGAGACCAAGTGCATGTTTCAGTGAAAAAGAAAAGCACATTTCCTATATGACCTCAGGAAACCTCTCTCCTCCTCTGTTTTGCAAAAGATTACCTGCAGTTTAGAATAAGCATGGCATTTGCAGTCAGCAAAATCTTGAGGAAAGTATCTCCATTACATAACAAAATGCACCTTAAGTGATCACTTCCTGTGTGTTACTCTCAACTGCCAAGATCAAACTCACAGAGGAAACACAGAGCAAGAATGCAAACCTAGCCACAGCTCCTTCAAAGTGACTCCTATCTTAAACACAGGAACTTCAAATGCAAGGGGAAAAGTTTTGTTTCTAGATTTGCTTTGCTCTTTGCACCTGCACCTAGGCCTCCACTAATGGGACCGGTGGCAACAAGTCAACAATTAAGAAAAATTTAAGATTTGTCCTAAATGAGATAGGATATCAGTCAGCAGGTATTGAGCAATTGTATTGTACATCACTTGTCCCTCTTGGGTTCTGAGGCTCTGTCTCCTTATCATTACAATAATTATTATTAGTATTATTAGCATATTTATTATTATAAAATTTCATTTCAATTCAAAATTGTTCTCAACCCATGAGATTTACCATTCTTTCTGATTCTTCTGCCCACTGGGCCTGGGCAGGGCAGGAGTGAATGAGCAGCTGTTGCTGGCTCAGGTTAAATCATGATACTGGTTGTATCAGTCTACTTCATCAAGAGACAGTGTGCCCATCACTATAACCAAAACATGCCTATAATGTCAGCTCATTTGTCTTACCATAAAATAAATACCATGAAATAAATTTAAGGTGAATTCTAGTACTAGAAGTTAAAAAAACATAAAAACCAAGTCTTCCCCAATACATTTACCTGTTCCAGTAATTCCCAGTTCAAGTAGTTTTACAAATCTGTGTTAAGAACTAACAGTACGAGGCACTGATGGGACCAGAGCAATTTCAAAGAAGAGGACATGCTAAAGTATAGCTACCTGTGCGTGAAACCATTCCACTGACTGTATTAAAATGCTTCCACTCCTTCCTTCCATATATGTCCAGGATCTCTTCGAGTGTCATGCTCTTTGTACCGTGGCTTGCCCTGTTAGATGCATTGTTTATAAAAAAAAAACCAAAACAAAACAGAAGAGAGTTGAAAACATCCCAACAACAACTTGTGCAAAGTAACACACTGCAACTGAATTACAGTGCATGCAAGCTGATCAAAACTGACTCTCTTTACAGCTTAGAAATTTCCCAGGACCTACTAAGCTTTTATCATATGCATTCCAGTTCTCCATAAAGGCCTTACTACACAAAGGTCTGGTTGGCTGGGGGCACAGCTACTGTGCCTCACCTGCTAACACAATCACTCTGTATTGCTCGAATGTTTTCAATTGTGTCAGGACACTCGCTATACTTGAGCTATCAATATACACTGCACAATAAAGCACAGTGCAGAAAGCCTATACATCATTCTGAAGCCTGGTAACATCACAGAATGCAGGGTAGAACTATAGAAAAGTGCTAGTTTGAGCCCTGCAAGCAGCTTTTTAATACATAAGTACATGCAAGCCTTTTTAGGCATTAAAAATTAACTACTTGGACCATCAAATTGAGTCCCATTTTGAAGCAAATGCATGAGAGGCATTTTGAAGCAGTGTCAAGAGAGGTAACCCTGTACCACTCTTCCCTTTAATGAGGTATACCCTGTTATCTTGAATTCTGCATTTTGTACTCCAAAATTCATGTTATTAAATGAATTTTAGGATACACAGCAATGACTCAAAAGTATTTCTTTCTTCTTTTAATGAGATCTGACTTTCCTTAGCATCTTCAAGTTCCTTCAGAGAGCTATCAGAAAAAAAAAAAAAAAAAGTCTGTCTTGAATTCTAAATTACACAGATTTTCAGTCTGGAACAAAATTAGGGAGAAATGGAACTAGGATTGATATATTTTAGATTCATTTACTTTTCAGATTTTTCATTCCAAATAGCAGCCTTCTATAATAAAAGACAAGAAAAAGGAAGGCAAGAAATAAGAACTAAGGATTTACTGAAAGTGACGACTGAAAGCAAAATAGCTTTTAAGCGGAAATCCCCCAGAATTCTGAAAGTGAATGTATCAGCTTCTGTGGTTAATTTATCTCAGGCTGTTTAAATTATAAGTTGTAAACTTGAAGAATTTTGAATGTCTACAGCACAAAGAAAATAGTCATTCCAGTCATTAGTACTGCCCCCCAAGCCAGCTTACTCTCAATCCAAAGAAAAACCTTACCCAGGATTTTAGCAGAACTGGAAAAGAGTACATTGGTAGCCACCAAAAAAATGAATTCAGTTTCAAGATCAACATGTCCTCAGAGTGTCAGATTTTATTAAAAATGAGATATTATTTACTACCAGCTAACTATAAAACATTACCAAAAGTTTCCATATGTAACATTAAAAGAAACTAAGCACCACAATACCAAAGAGTATTTAAACATTTACATCTAATAAATGAGTGCATGCTGAAATAAGTGTTTTAAATATTTATAAAATTGAGAGATGGCATTTAAGAAGGAGATAAAATGTTACTGTATTTAACAATATAGATTTATTGTCAATATTACCTTAAAACTGTTCCATCTTCTGCAAGTTTCAGGAAGTTTCCTTCTTCAATGTCCAACACCAAGCCTTTGCAACTAAGAATAAATTAATTTTAAGGCAGAAACAAAAAATTAATGCTTTCAGAGGACTGTCTTCTTATCTATCAGTGATATGCAGTTACAGAAGCTATGGTGGTTATGTAGCTATGATGCTACAGAAAACCAAACAAGTCACAACCCTTCCAATACTTCCATGCTTGAGCAATCCTCTCTATACGAAAGTGTGTGTTATTACAATGAAGACTGGATTTTCCTTACCTAGCAAAATCCTACTAAATAAACCCAGCTCCATGTCCAGTAAATTTAAGGACTGTTATATACATTGGTTGGAGGTTTAAGGTCTAATCATATAAAACTAAGAAATGTGATATTTAAGTCACTTCCATTAAAGAATTTTTTTTTTTTTTTGGTGGCAACTCCTCTAGTTATTACCTGACTGATTGCACCAGTTATTACAGAAAAGAGAGGTAGAACATCACTCTAAATGAGGCAACTCAATAAGCTAAGAACACATGAATCAGAAGCATTGCCATGTTAGCCAGGCAAACTGGGGTAGGGTGTATAAGGGGAAGAGTTGACAGTGACAGTTGACACTTGGCAAAGTTTCTAATTCTCCCTAATAAATCTTTATCTTCCAGATTTGCTCAGGTTCTTTGAAAAATTAATTCAGAATTCAGTGGTTAGAGTACAAATGAATAAATGAGACTGAGGAAGCAATGACACCTTCATCCTCTATGAGGCACCAAAAGGAAAGAATATATACTGTGAAGGCAGCAAGCAGATGCCAATCTTTCATGAATGACTCCTGGGCAAGAAACAATGACACACTTGCTACTAGCACTGTGGACTTGCAGGTCCAGGTTAATGAATCTCCTGCTTCAATAAGAGACCAAACCCAAGATATATAGAGCTGAAAAAATGATTTCTTGCATCACAGGCCTCAAAATATGATAAATAGATACACTGCTTGTCTCATAGAAGTTGAAATCAATCTCACTGGAAACTGTCCAATTAAATATTGAATTGTAAAAAACCATTACACAAGAATATACCCATTATTTAAAAAAAAAACAAAACTGTGTGTATCTGTATCTAATGATTATTTGGCCTTCGAGTCTCCACCCCCATGGCCTACATAATAACCTCATAAAGTTAAAAGATCAAGATTCAAGTTAATTTCCTGCTCAGAGACCACTGAGCTCAGAGCAGGAACTTGGGTTTCAGTCTTTTTCATCACAGCTTTGTGACTGATGTGCCACCCAAGGGCTACCTCCTGGCATGTCACCTTTTCGTTGCTTCTCAGAAGGCTGTTTGGATTAATCTGCCTTATACAAACAAAACAACATCTATTGAGGTAAAAATTACTAAAATCTGATGGTTACTGTTGAACAGAATGTAGAAGACAAAGATGATACATAAAATAAGAGAGTGAGACTAAAAGGCTTCTGTCCAGACAGCTGGAAGCACAGACAGAGCAAGCTTGGATGCTCAGTTCCCTCTTCGAAACACCATGTTAGAAGTATCTCATGACAAATACTTCTTAGAACAAGTATTTGAAACTGTAATTTTGGATTTATCTGTTGGGTTTGACAATAATGACATCAACTGCCTAATAAATGAAGCTGTTTTCTGAGCTTTGTAAAAAAGTTACAGCGTAAAGGAATGACATTACTTACAATGTACTCACCAGAAGCCTAAGCTGTCTGGAGCTAGAGTCAGCAAGTCTTCGTCATATCCCTTCTCTGTTACCAGATACTGGGCAAAACTATCATATATTAGCTACAAACGAAAAGAAAAACAACATTGCATTCATTATATCGGTTAAGTGAGATCAAAGACACTGCTTCCTTGAAAAGTGACAAGATGCAAGTGTTAATGCCTCCTAAGTGAAATCAAACCATGGAGCTAGGGGCCCTGTCCCACTGCCTCCACTGGGAAATAGTGCCTGAGGTTATTTCAGTCATGACTGGAACACATACAAGAGTTCTGGTGCAATGTGTTCACCACAACCCAGATTAAAACATTCTACTTTACAGTCCCTGTGCTTCAAAACTGTTGGGAAATCAAGATGGTAAGTACTTAAAGGCTAGCCACTATTTCCACCTCCCCAATCAACTTTTTTGCTTTTTTTTTCCATTTTAAATGTTGTGGTTACTGAGATTCAAAAAGCAGCTTCTAAATCAGTACACATTTATCCTTAGGGGCATTTTAAAAATATTTGAAAGAATTAATTTTGAAGAAAATAGGCAACTACTGAATAAACAGTCATTATTTCTAAGTTCAAATGGCCTAGCATGACACTCAGCAATTTATTAATGTACTGCTCTCGTAAAGTTTTACAAGAAGCTCTACGGAGATGCTGCCATGTCCTTAAAGACTATCCAAAAATAGCAATTGCTCTATTTTTCTTGTGGTTCTTTCATTAAAGCTGTTCCCTGGCCTTTTTTCTTTAATTACAACAGATGCTCTTGGAATTAGTATGAATAACGTCTGAGAAAGACAAATTATGAAAGAAAATGTCAGAATAGTAAGAAATAACTACATCTTCAGCTGGGCCTGTCAACCCTTTAAAGTATTTCCTATTTCCAAGACACAAGGAGGCATGCAACAAGCACATGTCAGTTTGCCTCTGTCTCCTTTGAGAAGATGAAGAGTGTACCAAGTTCAGTAAAAGTTCTGGGATTTTTTTTCTCCACTTTGTTCATTGGTTGGTTAGCATTTTTAAAAAACTCTTATAGTTATCAATTGTCTAATGTTTGCCTTCATCAGACAGAATTTGTATCAGCAAGAACATACTTGTGTATGGCAAGAATATGGAAGGTAAGCCTAGTGTTACACAGTTTCCACCTAGAAATTTAAGAGCTCATACATTTTATTGTTACTGTTGAATCCTCGTTTGGAAGCAAGATGCCTCTCCACTTAAGTTCACACATAGCTAAGGGAAGCAACACACTTTTTCATCACAGGATGCCTATTAATAAATGGGACAGCTCATAAACATTTTTTTCTATACCAAATTCTGAAATTATCTTGCAATTAGCGTGGGAGTCCTGTGCAGTGCAAAATGTACTGTAAGTGAATGGAGACAAAGAAAGGGGGGGAGTGCGACACCATGAGCATCCTCGACACAAGACAGCTCCAGAACAGAGTCGTGACATCAACAGAGAAGGACGAGTCAATGTAAGATTACCAGGGAGTTGAAAAACGAAAGTGACAAGGGCGGGAACGCACAGCACAGGCAGCAATTTCTCTTCGAAAGAGACCACAGGGCTAAGTCAGAGGTGCCGCGTGCCTCTAAACTCGGCGTTCTATTACAAGCACCAGAAAGTTCGCAAAGGTCCAAAGCGCTGCGGGCTCCTCACTCTGCAGCATCTCTGGATTTAGCGGGCGGGCTCTACCTTTTCCTCAGCGCCGCTACGGCCAGGAAAGAACCATTTTCAAGGAACGCGACATGGCTGTCCCCTCCGCTCGGGCAGAGAGGCCTGCTGAGGAAGCGCCCGTCGAGAGATGCACTTGCGATTCTCTTATCTTCCGTGGATGTCTGAGACAGCCGGCCCCAGGCTCGCTCCCCCGCCGGAGGGGTCCCGGCCCCGCACCCCGGCGCTTTGCCTTCGGCGGGGCATGCGGCGGAGCGGGGCGGAGCGGGGCCCCTCCCGCGGCTCCCCTCGGCCGCGCCGCGCCGCCCGCACTCACCCGTGCGCTCTGCGGGAGGTGGTACCGGCAGAGCGTGTGGTCCAGGTCGAAGCCCACCACGTCGCACTCAGCCAGGGAAAAGTGCTGCTGCATCGCCGAGCCGCCGCCGCCGCAGGCGGGCGGAGGAGGAGGAGGAGAAAGAGGCGGGAGGAGGAAGGAGCGCGGGCGGCGCTTCCTGCGGAGCCGAGCCGGGCAGAGCGGAGCGGGGCCCGCAGGACACCCTCGGCCCGCTCCGCCCCGCCCCGGCGGGGCCGCCCTCACCTGCGGCACAGCCCCTCGGCGAGCCCAGGGATGGAGGGGCGGGCGCAGGGAGGATGGCTGGAGGTGTGTCCAAGCGCTCGAATTTGAAAAACACGCTTCCCGCCGCGGCTTTGTGCGCTTGGGAACCGGCGTGGGAACGGAGGGCTACGGCTCGCGTGGCAGACCGCGAGTCTTCAGGGGCTGTGTGCTGGGATCTGGTGAGCAGGGAGCAGGCGGGGAACAGGAGTCAGCCTTGGTTAGTGACAGGACAGCCGGTGCCACACCGCAAGGGCCCTACCGGGGACGATTAGCATATATAAAAATAGAAAAACTCTACTTACTACGTCGTTATGAACCCTCAGCACGTTTGTGATGACACCAAGCTGTGTGGTGCAGTCGACTCGCTGGAGGGAAGGGAAGGGATGTCATCCAGAGGGACCTTGACAGGCTTGAGAGGTGGGACTGGGCAAACCCCGTGAAGTTGAACCAAGTGTGAGGTCCTGCACCTGTGTCAGGACAATCCCAAGCACAAGTGCAGGCTGGGCAGTGAATGGACAGAGAGCAGCCTTGAGGAGGAGGACCTGGCAGAGGAGAAGCTCAACTCGACTCGGTAATGTGCACTTCCAGCCCAGAAGGCCAACTGTGTCCTGGGATGCATCAAAAGAAATGTGGGGAGCAGAGCGAGGAAGAGGATTCTGCCCATCTGCTCCACGCCTGTTATGTCCAGCTCTGAGGCCCCCAACATAAGAAAGATGTGCAACCGGCTGGAGCGAGTCCTGAGGCAGGTCACAAAGATGATCAGAGGGCTGGAGCACCACATCTCTTATGAAGACAGGCTGAGAGACCTGGGGTTTTTGAGCATGGAGAAGAGAAAGCTTCAGAGAGACCTTTCAGCAGCCTTCCAGTACCTAAAGGAACTTACACAAAAGCTGGAGAGGGATTTTCTGCAAAGGCGTGTAGTGATAGGACAAGGGCTTTAAACTGAGGGTGGGTTTGGGTTAGATATAGGGAAGAAATTATTTCCTATAAGGGTGGTGGGGCACTGGAACAGGTTGCCCAAAGAAATCATGGATGCCCCATCCCATGAATAGTTGAAGGTTAGGTTGGATGGGGCCCCAAGCAGCCTGGTCTAGTGGAAGGTGCCCTGTTCATGGCAGGAGGGTTGGAACCAGATGATCTTAAAGGTTGCTTCCAAGGCAAGCCATTTTATGATTCTATGTATCAAAGTCCCTGAAGGGTATACTGTATACAGTAAAGAACACTATGCTGTGCTTTTGGCTGTGGAAAAACCAAAATTTCATATGTAATTCCATAGCTACCTTTTAATTTATTGACAATTTTGATAATTAAAAAAAAGGGAAAAAAAGAAAAGAAAAAATAATAATATTAAGAACAGTATAATCTGTGTCCAGAATACATAAACAAATGAGCTTTTGATAGGTATCTGCTGAATAAATAATGCTGTAGTGCAATTAGAAAGAAAGTGCTGTCTGAAAGAAAGTACTGTATTTGGAGAAAAGCAAGCAGATGAGATTTGCATTGAGGTAGTCTTGTTCTCAGTGATTGAACTTGAATATAGGTAAGGCTGGACTCAGGATGCTAAAACAACTGGGCTTGACAGCCTTGTTTGGAGGACCTCCTTATTCTTCAATTCTTTTCTCTCAGTAGACCAATGACACCATCAAAACTTTGTTTTGATTCATAAAACATGAAAAATTCTAGTTGAAGATATTGTAAATACATATATTTTCTTTTTCAATTCTTGTATAGCTATAAATACAATAGTATGAAAGGTAATTGAATTGAGAGCAATTGTTAAAAAACATTTAATACAAGTCATCTTTTCCAGTGTTGCCTATCTTTGCACAGCTGTAAGTGCTGTGCTTTGTGGGTGGATAAGTTAGAGTTAATAACCATAGTAGTGTGCACCAGAAATTTTGATTATATCAAATTATGATTTGATTTTTGCAGGATCACTGAATGATACTTTGGTATTACAGAGAAAAACATGTTTCAAAATACATTCAAGTAATAAATAGACACAATTTTCTTATATAGTAACAGGTACAATGTACTTATATATTAAGATTCAGTTTGCTATGTTCAGGTAGACACAGATGAGAGAAATTTAATAGCATGACCTCTCACATGCATTTAAAAATTCCACTGAGAAATTCAGTATCAGATTGGGAAATGAACTAGACAGGAAAATATATAGAAACTAGGAATAAAGTTCAAAAATGCTAGTAGTAGGGCAGGATGAGCATTTAGGGTGTCAGAGCAAGATAGAAATGGATTACACATAATTTTACCAAAGCCCATTGTACAGCAGCTTCCCTCAAGGGTTCTCAGAATCTCCCACAGACATTAATATACTTTCTAATGCTGCTGTGTATGTATATATATGCATACCATATAATATATACTCACACCATACATTAAATATGTATACACACCATAAATTATGTATAAATAATGATACATACATGTGTTTCAGACATATGTTAAAGAAATACATATATGCCTAAATACATTAAAAAAAATTAACATGTGTGAAACCTGATCATGCAAAAAAGGTATGTCCAGGACCCCACACACAACAGGGGTAATAACTATCCAGATGATACAGCAGTTGGGAAGTGACAGCACAAGACAATTTACCTTCCTAAAGCTACTCACTTCAGAAAACACAGAGCAAATTCCTGTCCTACTGAAGTTGATGGCCTCAATTTTGATTGACTTCAGAGGGTCCAAAAGGTCATCCACAATTAGTGTTTCATGCTATTCTTATATAAAGTTTGTCTGCCTTGCAGATTATATCAGTACAGCTATTTTATTCCAGTTACTTTTTTTTTTTTTTTCCTGAAAAGGATTCAGGTAGCTTCCAAAATAGTGTTTAGGTTATGGCATTTCAAAATAGTGTTTAGGTTATGGCATTTTCTTGCTAGGCCAGTAAAGCATTTTATACAAAAAACTCACCAAAACTTAACACAATGAAGTATTGAAACATCTGAATAGATACTGAAAATTATGTATTCATTGATAGAATCATAGGATCTTTTGGGTTAAAAGATCATCTAGTCCAACCCTCTGGTCACTGTATTCACTGTCAATTGAATGTAATCTTGAACATCCATATTTTGTGAATGCTGGACAATTATATTGATAGCAATGATAAGCGATCATAGAATTTCCAACACAATAGTACTAATCATACTTATCTTAAACCACTCTGTGTAGGGAACAATGTTCACCCATGGAGGCATTCAGCAAGTTAAACTTCAGATACATGAAGCTGAAGATTGAATCAGAAGTTTGACAACAAGAAATAGAGAAAATACTAATGGAGAGATTGGCTTTCAGTTCTGGGGAAAGAGAAGATAAGTGAGAGCATAACACTTTATCTTCAGTATTTGCAGCACAAGCCTGGTAATAGTCTTGGCCGTCTACTTTCAGCACATATACATGACCTTTTATTTCTTTTTCTTTTGTTTTAAAAGTGTTTTGTCTTTCAGTTTCTTCCTTTCAGATGAATTCTTTAAATATACTGACATCCTATTCTAGGGCCTTTCTCAGAACGGAGCTGCCTTTAATGAAAATCCTCTGCAAAAACTGAAGTACTTTACTGTGTTTACAGCACTTTTTCAGCCCTGTCCTTCAGGTTCGATGGCACCATGAGATGCTCAGAGATGTCCACATAACTGGAGCTGAGCTCTTGGGCTGTCAGGTCCTAACTGAATTTCTTTTTGGTTGCCCCATGGTTAATTTATGCATCACAATAATTTCTTTTATGTTGTAAATATGTGGTAACTGGCAAATTGGGAAAAATCACAAATCCTGTCCTAGTAGGGGAAATTAATAACTGGTCACTCTGTACAGAGATAGAATTGCTTGTGGTGTGGCACACCTGAAGACCAGCATCCCTCAGGCTGGGGCTGCCTGGAGGGACATTCCCTCTCTAGCCCTCAACCCCTGATGCACAGACCCCCATGGAGCCATCAGGAGAGGGCAGTGGCTTCTGCACACCCTCAGCACCCTAATGTTTAGCAATCTGCAGGAAACGTGTGAAGTGGGCGATTTGATGTGTCAAAGCCTTTTAGAACTATGGAAAAGGAGCATTTTGGTTTCCATCATGCCTCATCACGCCTGCTTTCCATGCAGAACAGGCTCCTAATACCATGTAGCTTTAAAGCACAAGAGCATACTAACGTGGCCTGCAGAGCAAACGGGACACAATGGAGTGTGGTAACGTACATAAAGGCATGAGAACTGTGTCAAAATCCTGGCTGGCACTCAGAAATTGTAGGCCTGTGAGCAAGACAAGCAGTGCAGCTCCTCGCTTTCTTTGTCCTTAAGGGGGCAGCAGTACTATGCATTGGAGCATCCCTCTCAGTTAGCTGGGAACCGTCTGCGCCTTAGTCTATTTCACTTCCCTTAAACTTCGTGTGTGTTGTCCTAGGACTGTGCAAGTTGACTTTGTCCCAACCATGCAGTTGTAGACGTTTGTCTATTTTGGCAAGGGTTATAAGGGTTTTTTCAGTTTAAAAAAAGGGAGGGGCTCTCATATTGTTACAAAAGAGTGTGCAATAGTGGTAGGGGAAAATAAGAATTTGAACAAATATGGATTGTTTTTGTTTTAGATGAGGGACACCTTCTTATGCAGAAGTAAGGTCGGATTTTTCCTTGTTGGTTTTAAAAAAACATATGAAAATACTTTTGGAGTAACATTAGTCAAACCAAAAAGTGTTGGGGTTTGTTTTTTTTTTTTTAATATGGTTAATTTTAGCACTCTGCTAAGATATGAGCCTCAGGTTTGTGCTTGATTTAGCTTTAACCCATGTAGTTTTTTAGTGCACAGGTATAAGAATGCCTCACAGCCTAGCATCCCCACCCTGAAGCATTGTATGATGCTTCAATGGAATTCTTCGTGCATTTAAACAGGATTGTTGGATTTAGTTCTTTTAATTTAAGTTTAGGACACTAAGAAGGAAACATTTGTTTAGGAACCATCACAGGAATAAACTCAGGATATACAAAAGTAGGGCTATGATTTTTTTCAGAGTGATACTTTGGGAGACATATGTCTATCAACACTAATTTATTTCAGGGATAACCTTTGTCTCTGCAAGACAATGAAATCTGTCAAGAATATATATTCTTTGAAAAACGGTCTCTAGCACTTACTATTTCTTCAGCAGACTTTTAAAAGTTGAACAAAATGCTATATAATCTTCAAGCCATCCCTCTGTGGCACACAGGATGCCTTGTTACTAGGTAGAGAAGCTTGGTGAATATACTTAAGTATTGATCAGGATTTAAGATTCCATTAAATTCCAGTGACTTCAGAAGTTTTACTGTTCGGTGGGATGTTTAGGAGCCTTTTTATATGGTACAAAATATGGACACATCAACTTTCTAGTGGAATTACACGCATAAAATTTATAATGTCCTGCTGGGATTAGGACATCTGATTACATCTGGCACCTCAGTGCTATATTCCCTACATTCTTTCTCAGCAGCATAGAAATGAAAATCAGGATGCTAAACAGACAAGACTCCCAAAACTAAACCCAGTAGTTCATCAAAAGGTTAAACAGACAGTTATCCACTAGGTGCTCAGAGTCTCTCAAAAGCCTTCTTACTGTCCTTATCATCTCTCTCAGATCTTGTAATCTACCTCAGGCTGTTCCCATGCAACATGAAAGAAGGAAATGAAAATCAATTTTTTTGTCAGAATGATTAATAACCAAGACTGATTGCTGGACCCTTAGTGAGTATATATTTTAAAACTCTGCATAGTTGTTTAAAGGTACTTTGAAAGATTTTTCTTTTTGACCTGGGTGAATGTTACATTTAGTCAAAATAAGTTGCACAAGAAATATGGACTTTTGGGGAAGATATGCTTCCAAAACACACCTTTTTGTATTTAATAGTGAGAGAACAGTGCAGTTTCTATGATCTACGGAACACTATCTTATTTTTCCTATGTTTGGGATTTTTTTTCTTGTTCTTTTGGGCCTACTCTTATGTTTACAACGTGAAGTATAAAATCCAGAAGATTACTCAGTTTTCAGTTCTCATGTTCCATTCATTCGTGGTGTATTCATGGACAGATAGTATAAATTGCTTATGGCTTCAATTTCATCATGGGTAAACCAGGAATATGTCTAATTCAGACATTCTGAAGATTTCTGAGTTGTCCAAGTAGGTTACAGGCGTGCATTTCAGGCCTGACATTGCTGGTTATTGTAGCCATGATATTTTATGAAAAATCCTATTCCCAGGATTTTTCCCCTGAGAAGCTGAGGAGCCTCAGCAGAGAAATGTCAACAGTAATTATCTGCTGCTGTGGAATGCAACTATGCCTGAGCAGGTGCTTGTTCAATTGGTTCATGTGGATTGTTTCTACTTGATGACCAATCATGGTCCAGCTGTATGGACTCTCTGAGCAGTCACAGGATTTTGTTATTCATTCTTTTTCTATTCTTGCTAGCCTTCTGATGGATCTTTTCTCTCTATCCTTTTTAGTATAGTTTTAATATAGTATTTTAATATAATATATATCATAATATAATAAACCAGCCTTCTGAAACATGGAGTCAAGATTCCTGTCTCTTCACCCGTCCTCAAGAGCCCCGAGGGTTGCACTGCAACAGGTTATTGCATAAAAAAATCTAATGTATTCCAATACGCAGTCTGCACAAAAGAACAGAGCTATTGAATAGCCAGTAGGAAGTGACACATCTATGACACTGCAGACTTGCAGATAACAGAACTAGGAAAGACCTAACAACAGCCATGTTCTGCCCTGGGACAGGATCAATCCGACTACAAGCATCCTTCGAAGTCAACTGTCTACTTCTTCAAAAGTACCCCTTTGAAAGAGCCACTGGGGCAATTTCTTCCAGTGTTTAATAGTCCTTACCTACAGAACACAGAGTTTTCTCCCTCCCTGCATTTCAAAACAAGGTCTGTGTTGCTCTAATGCATCTTTTTTTCTTGTGTCCTGTTCCCAGCAGATGTGAGAACCACATGCACCAGACTTCTGGCTGCTACTACGTTTTCCCACAGACTCTTTTTGTTTTATTGTTTAAGTTCCTTCCTTAAAGGCTGAGGGGTTTTGAGCCTGCTTGTCTTTGATTCTCAGTCTGGATGATGTTCATTCATCACTCCATTATCAAATTGGTCATTATCAAATTACCAGGATCAAAATACAGAATCAACAGAATACAGGATCAAAAACTGGGCATGTTGCTCTAGTTTTGGTCTTACTATGACTGAGTACAGAAAAGTTTAACCCAATGCAACGTAACACAGAAATCTGTGCTTTCAAGCTAACATACAAGTTACTTAATTAATTACAATCCTTACCATGTTAGGATTTTCAAGACCAGATTTTATCTTATTGCTATGATGAGTAGAGAGGTCAATTTTTTCCTTCTTTAACTATAAACCCTCTTTCTTAAGGAGCATTTGATCTTCTATTCAATACATATTTTCTTCTGTATGTGTTCATTACTGATTATAATGAGAGTGATATTTCTTGGGTCTGCAATAACAAAAAGCTAATATTAATGTTTATAAATCTAAAATACAAGAGCTTATTTTGAATATAAATTGCATTTGATATTTACCATTCTGCTTCTGCTTCTAGAAGATGTCTAGTAGTGGTCTGATGGAAGGACAAAAAAACGTGTGCTGCGTTTTGATAAGAAGGAGGTGAGGTAGAGGAATGTATACTAAGCATCAAGAAAAGTCCATCATGCTGATATAACTGTTTAAATATCTGTACTCTGTTTCTATGTATGTCTGTGAAGCAGGTCAGAGAAACCTCTTCTGTTTTTAGGAAAACCGTATTTCTGCATTTAGCTACTTTCATGTTCTTGACGGGGAGAGAGGCAATTCTGATAGGGTTTAAAGCTGTGGAAGCAAAGACAAAGGAATATGAATTTGGGAAAAAATTTTCAGAGGAAGAAGGTGACAGAATTTTTCATCGGAAGTCCTTACTGAAAGTGAGTATCACCAAAGATGCTGGCTTCCTCTCCCCTTTCCCTGTGTTGACGAAGATCATGTCTTACACATTGGGTAATGTTGTTTGTGCAACATCTCATTGTACAGCTGTGAAAGACATGCAGAAAGAAAAGAGGAAGCAGGAAACTATACAGAAATTTTCTGCATCTCTAGAGAGAGAAGACTACTGAAACAAAAGAAAAGGAAGAACAGTATGAAGATACATATTTGCAAGACAAGTTGCATCAGTTTGTGAAGGTTTGGATTTTGAACACACAGAAACAGGTCAGACTGATGCTGAAACAAGTAAAGAAATAATTAATATACTGCATTTTTACTTTTACAGTAAAACTATTCTAAATATAAGTCAAAAACTGATTAAAAACAATGATACATGAACCAAGTGTGAAAAGGTAATCCTACTCTCAGTTAAACCAGTGAGTATCTTGTCACTTCTTATCAGTAAGATAAACATGATTTTAGAACCTTTTACGCTGGATCAAATATAGAAGTAGTAATCTAAATATTGATATTTGTTGACCCTCAGATTGTACCTATGTATCTGAAGATGGAGATAAGATAATGTTTTTTAAATCAGTTTTGCCCTTGGCCATGGCTAAACTGTGGTGTTTAAGATTTTAGTTTCCAGACTTTAACACATACCTATCTGCTACTTCCTATCATAATTTTGAAGTATATCCCAGCTTTATAGCTTTCTTTCTGCCTATCCTTTTCTTTTCATAGGGAAAATATATAAGTGCATGTCCTGAGGTTGCTCTGGGGCACTTTCAATTCCCTTTCTTCTGGCTTACAAAGAGTGTCTTTTGGGTAGTGTTCTTTATACAGCATCTCACTGTGATAGCCAGATACAGCAGAAAGAGAACAGGAAGTAGAAAACTATCTAGAAAACATAGAAGAGAGAGGCACACTGAGTCACGAAGGTGGGTGGACCATGCACAGGATTCATATAGTCATAGAATGTGATTTCAGAACCAGTCCTTTTCCTGTAGAGAGATTTTAGATATATAAAATCCTAATGTATGCACAGTTCATGGAAATGCGTTTTGTATAAATATGATCTAGCAGGAAGAATAAAAGTAAGATGGATGAGAGAGGGAGATGCTGATCTCTTGTCCCTGAGATCCAGTAACAGGGTGTGTAGAAATGGCTCAAAGTTGAACCAGGGGAGGTTCCAGCTGGATGTTAAGAAGCATTTCTTTACTGAGAGGGTGGTCAAACACTGGAATGATCTTCCTAGAGAGATAGCTGGCACCCCAAGCCTGTCGGTGTTTAAGAAGTGTTTGGGCATTGTCCTTTAAAATGCTCTTACTTTTGGCCAGTCCTGAAGTGGTCAGGCAGATGATCATTACAAGTCACCTCCAGCGGAACTGTTCTGTTCTGTTCTGCTCTGTTCTGTTCTGTTCTATTCTAACATTAACGCTAGTTTTTCTACTGGTTTTGCATGTCATATTTCAGTAATCTAAAGTAATTAATGTGTTCTTTATATGGTGTATCAATATATTCTAATAGTAAATTTCAGATCTCTGTGAGGTGCTGCCTTTTTGTGGTACAGTGAAGGTCAGGAGAGAGTGCTGGTTTTAGTTTTGGAAAAAAAAAACCCCAGCACTTTCACTCACAGGTGAAACAATGAGTACGGTACTTTGATACACTACTCCTTTACATCCATCTCTCTTTGGACTTCTCTGCTTCTTTTGATGTGATTCCAACTTCAGATATAAATGGTAAAACATGTTCACAAGTCATCTATGTTGTAACATGCAGACTTCAATAGAGTTATGTGAGAAACGATCTTGACCCATCATAAAATCTTCATAAAGAAATACACATTCTAAATTTAAAAACTATTCATAGCAGGGTCAGCTTTGGAATACATTTTCTTAAAAGAATGGCAAAGTCATGTTTGCTGATAATTCTTTGTCATCTACTTGCCATATTTTTTCCCACACAGAGATAAATTTGATTAGATGTGTTTTTCATGTCTTAGAGAGCTACAGCTCTTTGGTTTTATTCAGAGAGGCTGCTTCATAGAAAGCAAATTAAGTTACAATTTTTAACACTGTGGGTTGTATATCATTTAGAATAATGTACAATGAAATGAAAAATAATGGTTGAGGTCTGGTCCCATTGCAGATAATGGCAAAACTCACATTAAATTTGAACAAAGTGGGATCTGTTTGTTTGAACAAATAGAGGAAGTCTCTATTCTGTCAATCCTTGACAGAACCTTATTCCTCTCTGTTAATTTGTTGTCAGATGTAGTGTGTTTCAGGCCCAAATTCAGATAATAAATAAGCAACCCTCATCACCAAAGCATTTGAAAGTATACTTTTAATGTTTTTCTAGGGTAGAGATGGATTACTGGATCAGCCTTTTGGAAATAAATAGCCAGAGTTTTCTCATTACAAATGCAAAAAGATTTCAAGTTGGAAAATGCAAAATCAAGTGTAACTCTATGTCTTTGTGGATTTATGGTGTAAGATAATAGACAAAACCAGGAAAGTGATTAATCAATAAGAGTAAACAATTTTGTCAAAGTAACATTACGCACATAATTTATTTTCACTGAAAAAAAGGGCAATTTGCAAATTAGAGAAACAAAATGGAAGTGCTGATTAAAAGGAATATAAAAAAGCTACAAAGTGGTAGTAATGTGTTCCATTTTAATGTGCAAATGGAAAGAAATATAGCTGAAAAGACAGCTGTAATAAAAAAAATCACTGTGCTTTTTTTCAGTTTGTTACCTTAAAAAAACGACACAACTTTGAAATGGTTAGTCATTTAAATTATTCCCCAAGAACAGATTTAAAGCAATATGCTTTTGGTTTTCTGCTAACTTCTTTAAAGATCACATTATTTGAATATTTTACTTTGCTGAAAGGTTTGACTTGCTTTATCGTAATGCATTATAAAGTTTTTCTAAGCAAGGTAATAATGTTGAATATTTAAACTAACATACATCAAATGCAGCAGTATAGCTTCTGTCTTGAAAAAGATTATACTGCATGGAAAGTGATGCTACAGGCATCATAGATTATTTAATTACAATTCTTGTATTTTATACCTTAATTTCTCATTTCCTTACATGGAGTTTTTTTATTTCCTTTTACAGAGTTCAATGCAATTATGAATGAAAATGTTTGTTTCTGTTGTGATCTCATTAAGGAAAACTACTGTCTTTTTTAATTTCCAATTTCAACTGCTCATATTTCATAACAAAACTGTTGATGGATATTGCCTTGGAATATTCCTTTTTCCCCAGCAGAACTGTTCAGATTGCAATTCTTCTCTGCATGACATAGGGGAATGGTTTCAAACACCATGTATCATCAGTACTGAAGACTGAGTCTCAGTGATGTTCAGTCCTTGTCTCTGAAATATGAACCAGCATATTTATGTGTTGAAGAAGGGTTCATTTTTTCTGGAACTCCTAAGTTTTTATGTATTCATGCCAATACTTCCATACAGAGCACATACAAACCAATAATTGTAGGAAATATCTGTAATGCAAACTCATGCAAAATAATTTTTGAAGGCACATAACACAAATAGAACTTCTATTAAAACAAGGCTTTTGAAATATTGTGGATTCAAATCTTATCTCTACTTATTTTATACAACTTAGTCTGATATCTTAATTCATGCAGAGCAGGACCTGATTCTAAGATCACTTCAATTAATGCCAGTGTTGCAGATTAGTTTTGTACTAAGTTTACTAAAGGATGTAATGTAAGCACATTATTCTTCTGTCCATTCAGTCAACTAAGAAAAATATGTTTCACCACCACGTTTAAACAGGATTGTTTTGTGGAATAAGGCCTAAGGGATATTTACTCTAAGTTAATTAGAATTTGATTTAATGGATTTAGAGAACTTCAAATTAGTTGTTTAAGCAGGTGCAAGACTCCTTGCAAGAGTCTTACTTATACTGGACATTGTAGGCAATATATGGAATATAAAAAGTAACTTCAGATATCTGTCATCCTCAAACCTACAGCGTCAGTGTACACTCTTTTCTTTATGGAACAAGGAAATAAACATTAAAATGGGAAATTACCTAGCATGAAGGGGGAAAGTACTGCTTGATTGAATAGATTTGCTCTATTTTCTAAAGTCTAAGTTTGTATAGTCCTGTCAGACACAGCTTTTGAATGATCAATCTTTGTTTCAAGGTGTTGCATATATTAAGAAATTACTTGCAATATTAGTGTTTGGTGGTTTTTTTTAATATAGGGACCAGAATCCTAAATTTCAGTATTCATACTGTAAATGTGCCATTCTGGTTATAATAAATTCATCTTTTTTTTGCTAGCTAGTGCTGGCTGCACGAAGGAGGTGAGACCCTTGCATTCTTCTTAAAGCACTTTTGCCAATAAAATTAATCAATATCTCTGATTAAGTCTTTTACAGTCACTCTACCTCCAGTGGCTTATTTTTTTGAACAATTTCTGCTCTGATATTCAGACTTCTAAACAAATTAAATAAAGATACAAAAGGCCAAAGAGCAATGCAGAACTCTTTGGCCTCGTTTTGCAAAAAAAAAGGAAAATATAGTGGGAAGCAAGGCAAAAGAAATAAGTTTAGCCAAGGAATAGGTAATGCAAAGATTATTCTATTAAATTATATGTAATACAAATGCAGAGGATTTGGACAGCAGTTTGTATTGAAAAGCCCCTGAATATATATGATTACCCTCATTTGTTCCAAATGGTGAATATGAAAATCAGGATTATGGGATTTATCAGATTTTATTTTTTTCTGTAAAACCAGCAAGAACATTTTTATTACATGCTAATTTTCTTTTCTTGCCTGTGATAAAATTATATAGTCTCTTAACCATTAAGAGAACGTCTTTATTTTCAAAAATGCAGTGAATCCTCAATAAAGTCACCAGGATGGGAACAAATACCCTTGCAGAAGCTGCTGCAGTGTGACCACCTCAGCTCACTTACTGTCCTGTCCCACATGGGATAGGAAATCTGCTCAGTGGTTCTCAGCAACTCCAAGCTTCTCTCTTTTTGAGAAGTCTTTTAAATCTGATTAATGGTTTTAATGGCTATTTGTTAAAGTCAACTTGGTTAATACATAGAACTGGTCCTGAAGATCAGGATGAAAAGAATCTGATTTATAGTTATTGATCACTTCCAGAAAAAGTCTTTCTGTTCTTCTAAAGCCAAGCAGGGACACAGATTGAGGGAGAAGATGAATTTAATGTCTGGAGCTCTTTGAGATAAGGTAGTCATATACACAACTATTTGTAGGCTTAAGCCCTGTTGTAGCTACGGTTATAAATACTTATCTGAGTGGTCTCGGTGAATGCAGTGTGATTTCTAGTGTGTTTGTATATTGGTTCCTGAGTGTAAAAGTGGGACTTGGTCCTGAAAATGGTTGTGCATTGGACAGCTTGATTTTGTATGATGCAAATGGCTTTGTTGTCATGATGAAACTGTTCTGGGCAGTAAATGAGTTTGCAAAGCTTTGTCAAATTAATGCCCAAGTTGCCGGAACCAAAAACCATTACAGGAAAAGTCAATCAAGTATGCAAACTGAAAATTGTGAGATTACTTAGTAGTAGTTTCTAATAGTCTTTGATTTCAGTAAATGTAATTAATTCTTTAAACAAGACTAATGAAGATAGTTTCTTTATCAATACAGGCTTTTCTTTCCTTTGGATAGTGTTATTCACACCAAGGAAAAACAAATATCTCTTAGATATCTGTGTTCTTAGTGTTATGTGGTTAATAACTGCTGGCAAAAAATCATCTCCAGCGGTGCTTCAGAAATGAACTAACATTATCATAATCTGCCAAATCAGCATACCTTCTTTTTTTATCAGACCCTAAAGATGTGTATGGTACTTCCTCCTTTATTTAATTTCTTTTGCAGCATTGCAGAAGTGTGTGTAAGTAGTTCCCCATTCCTCTTCAGTGGAGATGCACCTGATACAAACATTATCACTTTCAATGGAGATATCTTTTAGTCGTCCCACAGTCTTTAGTTCATCAGTAGCCTACTGCCTCTGCCACTGGTCTCCTCACTCAAATGAATGAGAGACATGATGAAAGCAAGTGACTTTGGTTTCTGTTATTTAGGTGTTTTCTTTCTAGTAAAAAAACCACGGAAGTCAGCTTCCTGACCAAAAAAAAAAAAAAAAGAAAAAGGAAAGAAAAGAAAAACATAGGACTCCGTTTTTTTAATCACCAGGAAGTTATAAGTCTGTGCATGAGTTTTGATTGATCTCAATAAATTGACTCTGATCTGTAAGAGTTTGTCTCTTACTAAAATGCCACCACTGTGTGCAGACAGGCTATCACTGAATCTTCTGTCCTTCCTGCTCCTGTTCCAACCATTCCGTGTCCCCCAGGCTGTGGTGATTTCCAGGAGTTACAAAGCTTGGGTTGCACTGCTGTGATATGATGGCCAACCCTTCAGTCTGTTTTGCCACAGCCACACAGTATCCAGACACCCATGCTTGGTCTGTATGCTGGATTAGAGATACTTTAGAAATGGGAATATACTGGTCAATGCAGTGTCATTGTTTACAGGCTGACTGGAAAACAGCCATTATTTTTATATAGGGTTGATTTAATGAGCCAGCCACCTAGAGAAATGCTTTTTGGCTAGTGCCTTGGTTTACTTAAAATGCAGAATAAGGAATGCCTTAAAATATACTGCTTTATTACTGTAAGCCGTATATATTTGGTTTTCCTTGTAAAAAGTGCCCATCCCAGCTGAATAAAAAAAATATAAATTAAAAAAAGCCATAGGGTTTTTTTGAA
>VYZP01065612.1:12965-39576 GCA_013400635.1 Hypocryptadius cinnamomeus | reverse complement strand
ATATATTGCAAATGTAGTTCTGGAATAAAAACACATACTGCTTAACAAGGCTACAACTGAGAGAGTCTCTCAGTTGCAAAATTGTGGAAACTTCTAAATGTTTTAATTCAAGCAAGCTCATTTGCTGGTCACAAACAGATCTGGGGAGAATTGACTCTAGCTTCTTTAAAGATGACTAGCTGGTGGTGATCACTCCTTTTGTTGCTGTTGTGATATTCTGCAGAATATGCTTGTATTTATCTATCTCACTATGTATGTACATATACATATACATACATACATACATATATATATGTATATACACACACATATATAAAAGTATACACTGGTTGTTGTTTTGTTCTTCTTGGGTCAGTGGAGGATGTTTGAGAGAAGCCATGCTGTGAAAGGACACTCAAATCTATATTTGTCTCCCTGTACTGCCTTGTCCCTGGCACTGAGATTCCTGTGTGACACACACCTCTGGGTCTCATCAGGGGACTTGAGGCTCCTCTGCTTAATTTTGGGAAGCTTGCCCAGTTTTCCTGAGCCCAGGTGAGGATTTTCAGCTTCTCCTGAGCTGTTGGATTTTGATGTAGAAACAGAAGCACTAAGTAAACTAGGCAGTGCTTATAGTTGCTGAATTGGTTTCGCTGAGTGTGAGCTGTGGGGTAGAAAAGATACAGGAACTTAAACTGTGTTGTGGACAGCAGGTCATATATAAATACATGCATTTATACATTTATTATATATACAATATATAGAAATACAATACATTAATTCATTGCAGGGGAATTGTAAAAGCCCTCAGGAGAGATTTCTTCCTATTGCTTCAGATGCATTTCCATTTTTCTCATAAACTGGAAACACCAAATACGTTTCCATACTCCATCCTTCAAGAGTATGGGTTCTTTCTGTTTGTTTGAGTGTTGGGGTTTACTGTTTTGGGTTTTTTGTGGTTATGGTGGGGGTTTGGGTTTGTTTTGGTTTTTTGTTTAATGTTTTCATTTGCCATGCTGCTTGTGGATTTCAAAACCTTGCCAGAAGGTATTTTTAAAATTGGTCACTCCTCTTGGTTGTCACACGTCAGCACAAATCAAAATACTTGCCAACTATTTTTCCAGTAAATATCTTTATTAAATTAATCTTACAGTGTCAGTGTATGTATGTAGTCTGCTTCTGTAAGGGTTGAATAATACACTTGAATCTTACTTCTAGGAAAGGAGACTGTAGTAGGAATTGTAATGTATTCAATTTCACCTGGAGAACAATGTCCTGAGGGTTAAAGTACATAAAAAAATTAAATAATTCCCTTTGGAATGTGTGATGTGGATAACTGTGTGCATTCCTCTGTTACAACTTTTGCTTATCCAGTTGCACTTTCTTCTATTCAATTACTAGGTAGGAGCACAAATCAAAAAAATATAAAAAGGAAATGGTAGTTATGATAGCCCATTGGATCATTATTTATGTAAGAAAATATAGTCTCTACTGATGTTGTATTTATTGACCTTAAACCAAATTTCAGAAGGCAAAATAAACAATGTCCCGAATGTAACACATGAAAGATTACAGGACTGTTTAATTCTTGCAGAGTTATTCAGAATGAACTTTCCCACTCTTTGCATGGTTGCCTTGTAGTCTTTAAAAGCACAGTGCTGCATTGTTACCAGAGAAGATAATGTTTGCCACAGAGCTGCAGGATAACACCCCTGCTAGGAATGCACTGCCCCAGGGAGGAGAAAGCTAAAGGTGAGCCTACTTGCAGCTTTTGCTTTCATTTGAAAATAATTATGACATTTAGGCTATTGATGACATTGCCTCTGATAATTCCAGCAGGTTAGAGCGTCTGAGTCTGTTTAACGTGTAATACACAGAAGTATTTTGCATATGTTTTTTATAATCACCATTTTTTCCTTCAGGTGTTTTTCCTTCAGGTGTTCCTATGCAACCCCAAATTTCTCTGTGTGAATCATGCATGCTCCAGAAGCTGAGCACACTGCATAATAAAAGCAGCCTGCTCCCCCATAGCTACTGAGTCCTGCAGATAAACAAGGGAAACCCCCTTAGGAATAGGAGCTGTTCTCTGAGGAGCTGGGGGTGAGCTGCAGCCTTCCTGACATGCCCTGAGTGCCTGACCCAGGAGACAGAGATGTTTCCTCCCACCACTTATCCTCTGGTAGCTGCCATGCTTCCACCCACAGCAACATGGGGATAGTCTCCTGTGCACGTGTATAGCTGTGTGGAGATATATAAATATATATATAGATATGTACATCTTTATACACATACATATGTAGGACTAGACCATGTGCAGTGTTATCATTGTGTGACATCTACACCAGGGACTGCTGTTTCACAGTGACTTTAAATCTAAATGTAGGCTGCTATTACAAGATACGATCCAGCTCGTTCTCCCTTCCTTGCTCTTGCCCTGCAGAGACACCAACAGAAGCTCTCACTGGCACGTGGTGAGCTGGCTTCATGCCCTCCTCTGGCTCACCCATGGCCCAGAAATGCTAATTTTGGCCCAAAGGAAGTCATAGAAATGAGGGATCAGGGATGACATCAGTCTCTCTCAGCAGCAGCCTGGGTTAACTTTAACTTTTTGTAAAACCACAGCTTTCAGGAAAGGCGGGGATGAAAAAAAAAACAAACAGAAATAACCATCTGATTTGAAATACCTACTTGCACATATGAGTGTGCTTCTTTCAGTTGTACAGACTGTACTGAAAGTCATCTCAGTATTTCAGAAAGTGACTCTCCAGTTACTGTTTTCTCAGTGTTGGTGATTCATTTCAAGGAGAACATCCAGCCTGGCCTATGGAATGGCAAATTCTCTAATCAGGAAATAGTTGAGATGAAAGCACCCTGCAAGCATCTTGGAGAAGGGAAGGGTGGAAGTAGAGAGAGCATCAACAGGAGGTTTTTATTTACAGTCAATTGTACATCTTGTCCTTTCACAGAATATATGATTTTATCTCATGCCAGTCTAAAGAGAGAAGTAGGAGGAATACCTTTGGAATTTGAACTCTTAACAATATGAGAATTACCTTTTGTCCTGACTTTTCCAGGTTTTTTATTATTTGGATGATATGTTACAGCTACTCTCTAAATTAAACTGCTACTCCTTGATATGCATCGAAGAGATTCCTTAAGAATTTGATTTTTTTTTCCACTTAAATAGAACTCAACATAATTAGATCTAAATCTTTAATGAGGATCACTCATTTCCTGTGAAAATTGTGTTTTGTTTATATTGAAAATTGTATTGTGTAATTGTACATTGTATCACATTTTCTGTGAAAAGTAAGAAGAAAGAAAAGGAGGATCTTAGGACAGGCTCTGCACAAACTTCTTTACTGCTAAGCCTGTCAAACCCTTGGTTAAGAGCTGTGGTGTACCCTTCTCGGCCAGCTGAAGTTAATTCTACCCATGCATGGCTGAGCTACTTAGGATTCAGCTGCTGAACTGCTTGGCATTCAAATACTAACAAGAAACAGGGATCTTTTGCATTAACATGACTCTTGCAGGCACAATGGCTCGGCAGATGAAATAAGACTGGTTCAGCTCCCATGCATGGGGAGGAGGAAGAGGGATATCCTTGGCGGCTGTGCCAAGGTACGTGCAAACCCTAAGAGATCCATGTAATTCTGTGGAGATGAGCTGACTGTGAAGGGCCTGTATAGTGTCTCTTCCTTCTGTCCTTTTTTCTCCTGCCTCAACTTATGTAACAGTTCAGGACTGACAGAAAGGAGCCAATAACCCATTATTGCTGCTCCATAATTAGGCTTTGTTGTGGCCACTTCTTTACAACCTCCTAATTTGTCATATTAGCAGAGCTGTGTTTCCTCATCACAACTTTTTTAATCATGAAAGGATAAGGTCAGCTGAACTATATTGTCACTGCTAATACTTCAGGCGGGCACAAAGCTATTTCTCTGATTAAAGTGATGTGCAGTAATATCAGGAGGTGTTGGATTATGTCGTGTTTTTCCCCGTTACTCAAACAGTGCTTGAGCAACTGAAGGTTGTTCCTGGGCTCCTAAGAACGTCTTTTGTATCATCTGCTTGCAAATCTTTCCCTTTCCATCGTTCTGCTTTTCATAAAACTGCTAGAACATGAGGGAGGAGTTGGCAAGCCTTCTGCAGTATTTGGCGTGTGGGAAGGGGTCTCTCGACCTGCAGCAAAGCAGTTTCTTTAGACTGCCACCAGCTGGGATGTGTGCAGTTTTTTTGTCATCTTGTCTCATGCCCAGATGACAGAAAGGTTTATTTTTCTAGGCAGTTGGGGTGAATGTTCCCCACTTGTTTTTCATCTTTGGTATGATACATTTGGTGATGAAACTCTGAAGAGTTTTTTAATGGTGCTTTTTTGCTTATGCAGAGGCTGAAGGCCAGTAATATTACGAAATGTCATCCCTGGCCTCCCTTACCCATCACTTAAACAAGTAATAGAAGTAATTAAAGGTAAAAGTGTTACCTTTCATGTTGTTGCATTACCTACAGCAATAATCAAGTAACTCCAAGGTGAGAGATGTGATGGCCACATCTTGGCCAAGGCTGAAGGACTGATGGCAAGCCTTTGCCAGGGTAACAGGCAGACACTTCACTGGGAATGTTGTCTGCAAGAGATGTCAGATAATCCTCAGGGCCCAAATAACCTTGAGAGGGCCTCATCTAGAGCAGTGTCTCATGTGGGGCCCTGTACTTCAGGGATAATTTGGACCATAAAGGAGATTTCAGTACAAAAGCAAAAGGAATATTCAAAAGTTCTGAGGGATGCCACCTGTGAGAGGTTGGGGAAAGGATTTCAGTTGTTTAGGAGAGAGGAAAATGAGGAGAGGCATCATAATAATCTTCAGGTATGTTAAGGCTGCAATAAAAACAGCGTGTTCTCTATATATTCTGTGGGTAGAACCAGAGCAAATGAGCTTAAGACTCAAAAAAGAAGATTGATAATGCATGTTAGAACCACTCTTTCTTAGGTTAATTGTTTGAAGGTTGGGTTTGATTGTCAGGTGAAAGGTTGGACTGATTTCCTTGAGCAGTGAGACAGCTGGTCTCACCTAGGATGAGAATGATAAACAGCATCACTTCCTCAGTGTTGCTTTCAGCCATATTCTTTGAATGAACACAAACTATTTATGTTGTGTGCATTCTCCTGGTTTTTTAACCCTTTCCCATGCAAAAGATTGATCTTTCCTCATGCTAATGCTTAATGATGTCTAAACAAAGTAAACTTAAACAACAGTAAAGAACATTTTTCATGAGGGTAGCTTGGATTTCCTGGCTGCTCTCTTCAGTGACCTGACAGCTTGTTTCTCCACCTTAAATACAAAATGATGGTCATACAGTAAATAACTGATGAAAAATAATTTTCACCGCTTGGAAACTTTAAATGCTAAAATACCATTGTTTCACTTATCATATTCATAGCTCTTCTCAAATCACAGTTTCATGTTCACCCAAAGCTGCTCTTCCATAGAACTTTATATCTGGAATTACTCTGTTCTTTTTCTTCTTTTCTTCGTTTATTGTGTTGAAATTCAGTTCTACAGTCATAGCAAAATTGACATGTCCTTCACCTATTCACCCTTGGAAGCAGCTGCAGGATGGGCTGCTTTGTCACCTCCTCTCAGCAGCAATACCTTCCCTTTCCTCCCTCCCCTTTGCCTCTCCAATGGCCAGAATTTGAAAACCATCTGCTGTCAGGCTGGGACGTGCTTTCTGCTTCCTTTCAGTTTTTAGTTGCTGGCACCCCTCACTCCGTGATGAGAGCACGCGGCTGTCCTGAGTCAGCTCCACACTCGGCCTCCTGAGAGCCGCCCTGCGAGGGACACGGCGTGCAGGAGGCAGAGTGGTGTAGAACTCTGTCTTACAAAAGTCTTCAGGAGGAAAATCTCCAGCTGAGTGTTTAAAGGAGGGAATGTTGGAGAGGCTCTGACAGAGCAGACATCTTCTGGCATTGCGGTCTGTCCTTCCTCCCGCCTGCTTCTGTTGTCTCATCCTGCTTCCTCTGATGGCTGCTGCTTTAGAAGTGGCTTTAGTACAAAAAGGGTTTTCTTTGAAGTATTGTGGAAATGCCATTTCTAAGAAAATATGACCAGCAAAAGCCCAGCTTTCTTTTTCAGCTGTCTAGTATCTGTGTTTCTCCTCTTCTGGTGTAATATTAAAACTTTCAGTGACTTTTACGGTTCAATTGCTTTTGGCAAACTTCGGTTCTCCTTCTTAAACCCACGCACTTGTATAAACATAACTGGCTTCAAGCTGTGTCAAATATAATCACTTAGCTACAAAAACAAAAACACCCAGACATAATTGCTAAGATTCCACTTTTTATAAACATTTTAGACTGAAAATGAGAATTTGGGTGACAATTACACCCCACCTGGTAGTATTTTTCCCTTTTTGGTTCTTCCATTCATTTTTCCCTGTTGTCATCCTCTTTCTATTCGCTAAAAGCAGATTTTTTGCTGCTCTGAGCCCCACAGAAATATAGTCTGCCTAAATTGTGTCTTAAAAAACACACAGAGACACATGACAATGGGAAATGACAAGCAAAAGCTGAAATATGACACAACCATTCCTTAAGGAGAAAAATACTGAATATTAAGTGAAATCTTGGAAGTTTCTTGTGCTGCTGCCTGAAAGCAGCTTGATATGGGTGGTGAGCATTAAAAACCAAACTATGTTGTGGAAGGAGCGGAGTCAGCAAAACAATTCAGAGAATGCATTGGCTTTATGTTACTGTTTGAGAGTAAATGTTTGTTCTACATTAGTCAAACAGGAAAAAAAGAAACTAAAAAATCATTTTTAAAAAAGTCAGTGTGCTGGCAAAAACAAATCCACAAGTGGTGGGGCAGAAGAGATTGCAGGGTTTATTTTGAGGAGGATGTTGGGATATTTTTTAGCAATACCTCCCTCCCACATGGTGCTCCAAAGCAGTAGATCACTTTTGGCTTTGTTTGAAAGCTAAAAATACTAACAAAAAAAAAACCAAACAAAAAAAACCACCCAAAAAACCCAAACAACAAACAACCGCCCCATGCTTTTTTGAAAACTGACAGTAAAAGCATGGAAATGTTGTTCTGTACAAATGAGGTCAAAACAGCTTTCAGTCCCCCAGCACTACCCAAACTTGAACTCTCTGCAAGGCTCTTCCTGAGATCCAGAAAATGCAGTTGCACTTTGCATGAACATCACAAGCTGTAATAAGAATTCAGCTTGTTTCATACTTGTCTGTAATTCCAGCCTTTAGTTAAAAAACAAAATAAAACAAAAAACAAAAAAATCCCACCAACACCAAAAACCCCAAGAAAAAACAACTGTGCCAAACAAATATTAAGCCTTGTGTTACCTTCCATTAAGCTGCAGCTCTGGGACTGCTGAGACTCCAGGAAGGGCAGATGAACATGAATTCGCTGCTGATCCTTTTGCAGGCTTCACTCCTACACTTTCCCAGGTATTGTCTAATTCACTTCCCAAACACACTTCCCAAAACCCTCTGAAAGGAGCTTGGAGCTGCTTTCAGGGTAGGCAAGGCGCTCAACATGAGCAGATAAGGGAAGAGTGAGTGGGGTCATGGATGGGGGCTGCCGTTCTGGCTGCTTCCCAACGAGGATGGGGCTGAGCTACAGAGGAGTTGTTACTCCAGCTGTGCATTCCCAGAATTTCCTACGTGTGCCTGAAGGCAGACAGTGAACCTGTGGAGATAAGCTCCCAGAAGTTCTTGCAAAGCCCATGTGGAAAGGCAGAGTTATCTTGTGTGTGTGTGATAGAAATCCCACACCCGAACTGGGTTAGTCCACTGAGCAGTGCTGCAAATGTTCCTGAAGCAAAAGACGTGTTTTATCAAATATTTGAGTGTTGTGGTGGTTGCTTGGTTGATTATATGGAAGGTAATAACTACTGAACAGCCTGTAAATATTTGCGAAGCTGTAAAAGTCACAGGAAACTGAAATATTCTGGATAATACTAAAAAAAAAACCCTTGAGAATATTTTCTAGCTGTTTGTACAACCTAGGTATAAATTGAATTGTAAGTTACATTATTGTCTTCTCAAATGATAAAAATACTCCAAATTTCATAGTAATACAGCTGAATTGTTGAGAATTCCAAGGGTTTGTTTTCTGTGGTCCAATTTGCTCCACTGACAAAGAAAAAAGCATGTGGTTAATATTACTAGAGAAAGTACACACTTTTATTGATGGAACTGCTTTCATTTACTTGGTTTTGGAATACATGGGTTTACTTAGGGAAAATCCAGATGCAGATGATTAGATGAAAGGGAAAACCACCAAAAACAATAGGATGAGACTAAATCTGTGGAGCCACCATAATGTATCTGCGTATCTGGATCGCTATTTTCTCCTAATGAGTAACAGGATCCGGAAACCATTTAACATATGTTACATTCACAATGAATCAACTCACGGTTTTACTCATATCCTTTTTATACTTTTATAAAACAAAATTTGGATCTGGTTCCAGCAATTTAGAAATGTTTTATGGCAACTGAGTCAAAGAATTTGGCAGGTTGTGCAGTTTGGAAGGCCACTGGAATATTTTGAAAAAGCCATACTAATGTCTTAGTAATAATGAGGTAAAAGTAATAAATTTTTCTTTGTTGCAAAAAGTAGGATTCTAATTTTATTTGAATAGTTAGAGGATATTCACTCTCTAGGAGATGCCTGTAGGTTTTGTCTTTCAGATGATAGATTCTCTGTAAGGAAGGAGTCATCCATGGGGAACCTTCTGACTTTTTTCTGTATTTGTGTGGAGATGGATGGTTTGATTTGATATGAAGAAATGGACCGCCCTGTTTTTTTAATAGATTTGTTTAGATAAACTTGTTTAGAAATAACTGCAAAAATTTCTGGTCTCTTTCCTTATAAAATTACAAAAAACAGTTATAAATACATAACGGTTTTCTAATATCAAGCTTAGTTTTTCAGGGAACTAACAGAAATACAATGTAGGATAGAGTTTTTGTGTTTAACATAAGGGCCAAGAAGGTGCCTAGTGCTCCCTGGAAATTATGAGAGTGTAATAACATCAAAAAAATCTCACCCCTCTTTCTTAAATATTTAAACGTCAGTGAACCACCATGTCAAAATGTTTAATGTGGGCAACATGGTTCTGGCATAAATAACATGATGTTTTTTGTATTAAGTTTGCTGCCTAGCAAAATATGTGTGTGTTTTTTGGCAGTAAGCATTAACAATTTCTAACAAACAGAATTTTGTCACTGATGCTGCACTTTTCCAGAAGTACTGGAAATGATGAGGAATAAGTGCGAAGGGTTAAGGAGCTGGTTTCTTGCTGCCACAGTATTGTGTTAAGTATTTTAGGAATATAGCTGGATCTTGTAAATCAGAGTAAAGTAAGGAGTAAATGCATGAAAGTTAACAGAATACTACATGGTTAAAATCAGGGTCTTCGAAGTGTTGGTGTATTTACTCTATTATGTCAGCTAACATGGCACATGAGGACCTGTTTGTACAGGAATTGTTGGATCATTTTGTTTGTGCAGAAGTTACATAGTCAGTGGTTTGGCTCTGGTGTCCTTCCTGAGAATCAGGCTGTGTTAAATGTTAGGTGTGATGGTTAGAAGAAGCACCTTGGGAGTCTGACCTCTTCCATCTGTAATCAGAGGACTTCAGCATATTGCAACACTTGTGGAAAGAAGGTGTCAGTATGTCACAGTTGTGAGAGACCTTAAATAAAGTCAACATAGGCTGTACTGGAAGAACATGAAGAACCTGAGACTAAAATGTTGCAATCTAAATTTCCAGCCTCCCTTATCTGATCATTGAAGCCACTGCTTCCTGACTTACAGAGGAATGAAGCTTGAAAACCACCAGGAGCTCAGCAGGGCTAGCCCAT
The DNA here is from genome assembly GCA_013400635.1 of Hypocryptadius cinnamomeus. NCBI lineage: Eukaryota > Metazoa > Chordata > Aves > Passeriformes > Zosteropidae > Hypocryptadius > Hypocryptadius cinnamomeus. The sequence goes on along the minus strand of VYZP01065612.1, from coordinate 29,709 downwards.
CTTTGGATCAGCTTACAGAGCTGGAGTTACATGGAGTTCTTGTCACTGAGGGTCACTCCTTGGCTACCGGCAGAGAAATGATCCTTCTGTGGCTCTCTTAGCCCTTGAGACTGCACAGAAACCTTGAGATTTTGATTTTCTTGTTAAGTGTGATATGTGTGCCACTGGGACACATGGGTGCCTTTGGGGTTTAATAAACCTTCCCATGTGCTACTGGGATTAAAATGGACTTGAAACTCTGGTCTGCAGAGCAGGTGTCCCATCTGCCAGGGACAGCAGAGGCAGCGGGGACCTAGGTTTCATGGGTAGTGAATGCGTATAGGCACAATGCAATACACAGATGTTGTTTCTCATTTGTGTTTTTATGAATTTACAGAACTCTAGGGAAAAACAATGTTTGCTCAGCATATTCGTATTTTGTCATAAATTGTTAATGCCTTTAGTCCAGTTATGATGATAAATTATTAATTATTCACCATTTTGTACTCTTCTGTATCTTCACATAGGATAGGTAGCTTGTTTCTTACTGGAGCATTAGGAAGGGAATATATCGGGTAATAGCAAGACTTTCATGAATTTGAAACAAATTCAGTTACGGAAAGCAGAAGAGCAAACAATCTTAGACTGTCAATTAGTGTTTGAAGAGAGCTGTATTTACTTCAAAATTTGTCACTTAAAGTATATATTAGTAGATCATAGTCTCTTCATGTTTTGTTGTATTTTTAGGTTCAATTTCTCGACTTTTGGTGCCATAAAATTGGCAGTTATTTTAACTAGCAGTCACATCATTAGCAATCTTTGCAGGTTTTTCATATTTACCAAATACTTTTTTTTCTCTTAAAAGCTGTTTACTCATAAATTACTTACCTGTTTCAGTACAGAAGGTGAAACAGTTTGTGTACTTTTTCAGTAGATGCTGAAAAAAAAGAAAGGAAAGTTGGGCCGCACAGTCACTTACTGGCATTTGTTAGGATTATTATGCTGTATAACAGTTTGCTCTTACTAAATATCTTTTTGATTGGCCACCAAGCCTTTCCTGGACTTCTAAAATTTGACATTGGAGTCATGCATGTAGTTTCAAAGATTATAGTAGAAATTTGGAATTAGATTACAAGTTTACGGACTTCATGGCAATTCTAATTTTTAGACTGTTCTTTAAACTAATAAATCTAGTATTTAGTTCAGACAGATGCCATATAAATGAATTCTGCCAATCTGGCTAATTTTTTTCCCTTTTCCTCCCTGAATACAAAGACAAGTATTCTGTTAGTGTTCATTTGAAAGGACACAGAAATTGGATATGTACGTCTATTCATCTTTAGGCTATTAGTTGAAATTTGGCCAACCTCAAAGTTATCAACATGACTGAGGCTGTTTCTAGCTAATGTGAAATGAGCTGGAAGTCTTACCTAGCTATTGATAGGCATCTATAATAAAATGCTTTTGCTGCAACTGATGCAGAAAATATATATGTAATGGGCATAATTAAGTATATAAATAACAAATTTTGCATTCCTAGGATGTAAAAAAGTTTTTTTACCTAGAAAGAAAGTTGTCTGTATCATTGTTTGAGGTCTTCCAGTGGAGAGCAGTATCTTTTGGAGTTTTCCTTTACATTATCCTGCTATGCCTGCTGGGCTTTTGGAAATAAGACTTCAGTTTTCATGACTGAGATGTGTTTCAGACATGGTGGAATAACCTTCAGTATAATTACAATGTCTGTGTGTGGATGAAACCTTGAGATCAATGTAGCTTTGATCCAGAATGGAAGGGATGTAAGAACTGTGTCTCTCCTAACATTAAGATAAATACTAGAGGCAGATGAGATTAAATGTGGAAAAACCAACCTGGGCATCTAGTTCTGCAAGTAGAGGTACTGTCTTTGTAGCTATAGTAAATCCTCAGTTCATTTCACGCTGTTTTGCAATCTTCTGGGTATTAATATAATGAAAATAGTAAAAGTATTGTCAATATGTTCTAACTGTCATCAAAAGACTTGTTTTGCAGACGTGGGCCTTCTGCAGAAAGTTCTCTGTTTATAATTCAGTTAAATGAACTGAAATGTATTAAACTTGAAAATACCCCACACATTTGCCATTATTGATGCAAGAAACTGTAGAATTAAATGTCTTCAGAAATTTAAGTCATTTAACAGGCTGGGATCTTTCACAGCCATAGATCATCTCCCTGGAGCATGGAGTAAGTATTTCCCTTTGTAGGAAAGGCTGAGGGAGCTGGGCCTGTTCAGCCTTGAGGCTGCTGAGGGGAATCTTTAAGGTGCATGCAAATATCTTAAGGGCAGATGTCATGATGGTGGGGTCAGGCTCTTTTCAGTGGTGCCCAGAGACAGGGTAGGGGCAGCAGGCACAGACTGAGCACAGGAAGTTCCATCTGAAAATGCGGGAAATCTTCTTTACTTTGAGGTTGAAAGAGGGCTGAAACAGGCTGTGGTCTCCTTCTCTGGAGATGAGCACAACATGCCTGGATGCAACCCTGTGCAACCTGCTCTAGGTGAAGCTGCTTTGAGCAGGGCAGTTGGACTAAATGATCTCCAGAGGTCTCTTCCAGCCCCAGCCATTCTGTGATTCTGTGCCAGAAGGATGTGAGAGTCTCACATCGCTTTTCAGCCACTAAGACTAAGGGAGATGGAGAAAACCTTCATACAGAGAACATCAAGCTCTGCCTCCCTTTGTGAGGAGGAGCAGGCAGGGTGGCTACAGAAAAGAATGGGAATGAGTCTGTCAGTATGTGTCCTGCTGCATTTGGATGAAAGAACACCTTCCTGCCAGAACATGGACCAGCCTTCTGAGGACCCCAAAGAAGGTCTGAATCTCAGAGTAGCTGAGTCCAGAAGGAGCATGTTCTGAAAAAAGTGACTAGTCACATAAATTCAGATTATTATGACTGTGACTGCTTAATATCTTGATGTATTTTGACTGTATTTTGCTTAATATCTTGTAGGAGCAAACCTTAACAGCTGATAAGGATGAAAGTTCCCAGGTATCATCTACCCTGCAACAAGTCTCCCCCAAAACCTCTCAGATCTAAATCTGTTACTGTTTTGAAACTATGCTTTTCACTTTGAGAAATTTTTTTTTTGTCTTTTTTTTTTCTGAGCCACTTCATCACTGACAATAAAAAGCAAGCGCTGACCCTGCAGCACAAAAGGTGGTTCCGAGGCATGGCTGTGTCTTTGTTCATGAAGTGCTCAGAAGGGTCTGTAGGAGAGAGGCTCAGCTTTCAGCAGAATTGTTTTGTGCCTCAGGAAATGTGACCTGTGCCATCATCAGGTCTGTGGTGCCAAGAGACAGTGGCCTAATATAAAAGCACTAGCAGGAAGTATTTAATGAAAATCTAGAAGTCACTTCTATGGAGACAGCTCTGAGTTTTCACTATCTTAATGTTAGCAAAGCATTCTCTTGAAATTAGAGTGACTTGTTGAATGTATAAATGGATTTTGTGATTAAACCCAACTATCGAAAGATTTTCAACCTCAGAGTAAAATGTTAGCGAGAAGAACAAAAAGCAGTTGGAAATTGAGTTGCTTCAGAGTCATTTTAAAATTAAGGTCAGCAGCCCTAAAGATGACAGCACCTGACTGGATTGTTTTACCAGGGACTTGGTTGGATTCATGATGAGTGCACCGGATCTGGCAGTTGTGCAGCTACAGGGTGAGATGGCTCTTACTCAAGGAAAAGGAATCCTTCCTTTTGCACTCAGTTGAGGTGCACTGCACTGCTGAGTCTAGTCCTGGATGGAGGGAAAAGCCAGAAACCCACAGCAGAAAGTGGGGACAGAGCAGCTCCACCCTTTCCCAACAACCAACAATCACACTGGGGTAGGGGCGAGGAATTGCGTTTTCTAGCCAGATGTGCCAGAGGAAAAGGATCCAAGTTAACTTTTGTCTTTGCTATAGGTTCTGCAGGTCTGTTCAGAGTGACATTTCCCACATGCCTGAAAGCATGAAAGTGTTTTAGGACTGTTTCTTTTATTACAATTGTCTCTGATGTAACAGGGATTGTTTTTCATATGAAACTATATAAAAGTAGTACATTATGGCAGTTACACTGTGTCCAAATTGATGGTTTTGTATTATTTAGAAAATGTTCCAAGCCAAAGGCAAAATGCCCAAATTAGCTTTGAAACAATATAACTCGAAGAAAAAATTGTCCCCTGGATAAAATCCAGCTCTGGAAAAAGAGAGAATTAGATTGTCATCCTAACTGGCACCAGCTCCTGCGCAGCATTTGGCAGATTACTTAGGTCAGATTTTAGCTGTAGTGTTTATGATCAAGTGAAGAGGCTCTGGTTTCCAAGCAGGTTAATATATAATGATATTTTAACTGATAATAAGGGCCAGTTCTCTCAAAAGTGCTGAAAAATTTGAGCTTCTGGGGATTTTAGAAATGAATCAAGAAAATTCATGTTTGGGAAAGTGAAATAATGATGAAGAATAAAGACACAGACGTAAGTGTCCTTCTGTTAACAAAATCACTTTAAGGAATTCTAATGTCAAAAATTAATGAACATTTGAAAAGAACTAAATATATGGCACAAAAAAAGGCACAAAATAGACTAAAATAATAGCAGAATGTTTATTTTCTTCCCTCCAAAAATAAATACCTTGTGTTCATCATAAACACTACAATTGAGAAGATAGTGCAAGTTACAAAAGCTTTTATTTACCTCATTTTGAATAGAATTAGGATCTATTTGTGCTTCAGAACAAAAGTTTAGAGGAGAAGAAGAAGAAGTTTGCTATTGCAGATGCTTTTAATTTACTTCTAATAAATCTGACTTTTATTATACTCATTCTTCGGAGCTCTTATTGGAAACTGCCTGAGCAGAAAGTTCGTTTTTCCTGAAAAGTCACACTTCCTCCTGGATGTGAGTAATAACATGTATGTTTATTTAGTAATTTATTTTTTTAAAACTAAATAAAAGACCTCTCCAAATACACAAGGCTGCCAAGAAGTGGATATTTGCCGGTAATTTTCATGGTAAGTTTCCAGAGCATCTTTTTCTAACATAAAACACTGTGTTATTCTGAGGTGTAATAAAATGTTCTTGTGCTTTTAAAGCATTAAAAAATGGCTCTGAAGCACTGGCTATAAGTGAGAGGACCTTCTGACTCTTATCTCAGTACCTCAGGTTGGTGAGAGGATTATATTTTTTCTTGATAGAAGACTTCTGGACAGGTCTTTGGTTCTCAGAGGGGATCTCTCACTACCCCACATGGTGTTTGTGCTTGGCATATTGCAAATCTCACCTCTTGGTGTGGCAGTTTGTCACGGTCTTGAGGAGAAGAGAGAATAATGGTTGAGGAGGTGCAAAAGAGCCCTGGATCTTCATCATAGCATTTGGTTCTTGCTGAGGAAATGGCCATTTAACCCTTCACTACCTCCTCCTTCTAGTAAGAGCACAGCAGGGCATAATCCCATCAGAGCTGACCCTTGGCAGTGATCTGTGTGTTCCATAAACTGCCTTTCTCTGGAGCTTCTCACAACTGCTCAGTTAACAGCAATGTGATGTTACAAATGGGAAATTTCACAGCTCTGGGATGGGAGCTCCTTTGTTTCCACCTCTCTTGCTGCTGTGGTGAAGCTGGTATCTCTGGCACACAGTTCAGCATCTTTTTGTGAAAAGCACAGCTGGACAGCTGTACTCCCACCAGACTATTACATTAATGTTCATCAAAATTATGATTTACCTGCTTTAATGTACCTAAATCCTACTATAGGGGACTTCTGTTTTCAGGAATTCAGCATATTCTTGTACAATGCCAAAATAAATAGGGGATAGGAGACAGGGGTGAAACAAGAGCTGATGAGGATTTTCTGCTGAGTGAATGTTTGGGCTGTAAACTCTACAGTGGTTTGGGCTGTGTATACACACTTGTATTCTAAGGAGGCTGATCTCAACACCAGTGTCCAACAATAAATAAGATTTTGCAAAGAGAATAAATAAAATTTTGAAAAGACAGATAAGGCTGCAGCCTGTCCAAAGCTGGAAGGCAGCAGAGAGGCTCATTATGAGGTGCTAAACCTATAAGAAAACATTAAGAGTCAATGCGCTTGGAAAACATGTGTAAATTAGAAAACAATTTCATGCAATTAAGTAAAACCCAAAATAATAAGCAAATAAACTATGACCCTGACTATTCCTTGAACTGAGCTTTGCCCTTGACTTTTCTGCTGGTTCACTGGCACCAAGAGATGCTCCAGTGTAGGGGCAGAAACAGGGACAATTTGTGATGATGGAATCAAATATTACTGAGATCCTGCCAAAGCAGATTTTTCTCCTGTCTGTCCATGTCTGAGTGCACTGTTGCCAGAGATCCAGCTTGCTAACAAATGCACCAAGAGAGCGTGCACCATCCCATCATTTTGGTCACCTTGGCGTAACCAGACTTCTGGGAAGTTTGTTTTTCACCCCTGAGAAACAGATAACCCTGTCTGGTGTCTTTCCTACCCTGTGGACAGAATTATTAGCAAAAGATACATTCTTTGCATCCTTGCTGTTATTTTATATTTATACTTTTCAGTTGTATTTTTCATATTTCTACCATTCGTATTATATCAGTTGTTTTCTTTGAATTGTGTTTACTCTCTTTAAAGTTCTTATGTTATTTAGCTTCCTATTGTTTAAGTGGGAAAGACTAGAAGATATATGTTTATTTGTTCATTTGGAAAAACTTCACCATTACTTAGACCTCCTAGAAGATTAAACCCTGCCAAAGTACCAGTGACCTGTCCTGTGTCCTTTACTCAAAGGAATATATTATAAATAAGGATGAGTAACAATTCCTTATTGACTGATGCAGGGAAAGTTAGAAATGACTGAAGAAATTAGAAGGGTTGGATTGCTTGCTGACAGACCTTTGGGATCATACTCTTCTTACATTTTACTTCTTGTCATGCTTTCAGATTTCTGTAGCTGAGAAACCACTTAACAGTTGGATGGCATACACAAGAATTCTTATGTTGCTTTCATATATGTGTTATAAAAGACATAAACAATATTATTTTTATCTCCAATGACAAGGTGATAAAAAGCCCCAGAGCAGGTATTGTTTGCTTCAGTGCATCTCATGGCTCCATGAAGAACCAGAAACATATCTGCTATCTGGTATTTTCCTTTCATTCTGAGGAGCAGAGGTGTTGGGGCACAGCTCTGTCTGCTTCCTAGGCTTTCCATGCAGACTTTGTAGCCAGGATTGTTTATTCTCCAAATAGGTTTCTGAGATGGTATTGAAGCTTCTTGAGGCAAAATTGTTGCCCTGGTGTGTGGCTGAGGATTCTGTGGCTTAGCCCTGCATAGGTGCCTGTGTCTAGCTTACGTGCCAGGAGGTGTTTGCTGTGGTGATCCTCAGCTGCAAATTCTGCAGATCAGAACATACAGGGCTTGCAAGACACTGCCTGACAAAATGTTTTCCAGAGTTGATATATATTCTGAAAAATGCCATCTGACCGTGATGATTGCCAAAGAGCAGTGTTTTTAAGGCACCACTGCTGAACCTAAAATTTATGTCAAGAGCTCAATGAACCCTTCTAGCTTTTAATTTGAAGCCCTGCTGACAGCACTGCTCCATTGATCTGCTCCATGGATCACTGGGCTGTGGCCTCACAGAGCAAGCTTTGGGAAACTGTTACCAGAGCTCCAAGGAGTGATATTATTAGCTCACGATTTGCTACACTTAAGTAGTGCTCCCAAAGGAGCAGGGTACTGGACTGAGTTTTCAGAGTTCTGAATTCACCTCTGTTTTTGCCATTTATTTTTGTAGTGGTCTTGGGCAATTGCTTTTCTCCACAGTCACTTAGTTGTTGCTCTTTTAACCTTAGAGAAAGATAATTGGTAAAAGACTTGATGAGACTATGGAGAAAGAGTAATCCTCAAGTTCCACATAGATGTTTGAGACTGGGCTTTTATGCCTTGGTTTTTTTATCCATAAAGGAAAGATACCAACACTCAAACCTGAAGCCTCCTAAGCTGGGAGGCTTAATGAATATTCATGCAGTGCTCTGAAGAGTAAGTGTCTAAGAATTTTCCAAATAATAATTACACCTGCTGACTTGTATTCTAAGCCCCCTTCCACCCTTGCTCTTTCATTATTTCAATATATAGTCTCTCAGGGCTGTGGAACTGAGACCATTGGAATTTAATAATGAACATTTCAGAGTTATGCATATGGTTTGCTTGCATATGATGATAATTTTCACCTATCATTTTATTTCTCCATCTTCTTGTTGTTTCAGGCATTTAGGATGAGCAGTTATAGTGGGATACAGTTTCACTGTAGCCTGTGATACAATTTTTTGTTAATGTCATTGTGTCAGAGGGTGACACAAGCCACAGACTGTGCCCTGGCATCTGCAGCCACCAGTGGGGGTGATGTGTTGGCATGGTTGAGTATTTTTATTCTGAAGCATTTATTCTTTCTCAGTATGAGAGGTTAAAAAAGGAATCCGAGTCCTCCTAATTAATCCATGCTGCAAATAATCTCTGTCTTGGCTTGCAATCCAGTCCTCTTCCTCCCTACTCCTGGAGCTAGGTAATCCATTTGCCTGCAGGCTAGTGCAAGCCAGGAATGTAGGTCTGGGGCCCAAGGTGACCTGTGATTGTCCTTCCAGGCCAGACTCCTTGGGTTGGGGAGACGGGGTGTCCCTCTGTGCCTGCACCTCCTTCTTGGCAGTGGCTCAGCATCCTTCAGCTCCATGTCAGGATAACGAGGTGAGGGGGCCCCGGGGGCTGAGAGCGCTGCCAGGATGGCTGTCAGCCCCTGACTTCTGGCCAGCCATCTGAGCAAGTCTGGCATTGTAGATCGAGGAGAGGCTGGAAACTAGAAAGTCATGAATGCTTACATGGTTCTGCCATCATCATCATCGTGGTTATTATTATTTATTAACATCTGCACATCTGGTCAGGCCGTGCTGTGGCTTGTGCAGAGGCAGCTCCTGCCAGTGGGATCTGCCTCCATTCACAGGGCTGGGACAGTCCTGCAAAGTCAGGGAAACCTGCACAGTTGTGTTGAAACTTCTTAATAAAATTTAATGTGACAAAAGTTTATATAATAGTAAATTCTATATGGTTTTAACAATTTATTTAATAATTTTCTAATGCAAATATTTAATAATTTGCTATATAGGAGTTTGGGCTTTTTTAGGATTAACAAAACATTTCTCTTCTTCAATAAGAACTTTACACTGCATTCAGGTCACATTATTTAGATCTACATTTTCATTACAAAGCCAAAGACAAAAATAAACAACACTGTCAAAAAAGGATAAAATTAGTCACATTATCTGGAGAGGGCCACAGCTTGATTTGGATTTTCAGACATGCTAAGAGCTAGATTAGCTCAGCAGCCGTTGACAGTGGGAGAACTTTACCATTAATGGGAATCATTAGAAAAGGCTTTTTGGATCTGAGATTCCATCTCAAAACATTCAGTGTATGTACACATTCAACATGTATATATTTGGTCTGTAGGGCTAATTTGGTGTTACAGCACAGCAGTTAGATTGACACCAAATTTGTTGATTTAAAGAACTGCAGAAACAAATTTTTTTTCCATTTTTCACTGGTCTCCCCATGAGGGAAATACCAGGGTGTGCACAGAACTGCCCTAACATGCAGTGTGGTTGGGACACCAGCCCTCTGTGTCCTGTCACTCTTTGTGATGTGTCAGGAAATAGGACACAGAGGACAACATGATTCTTTCATTACCCCAGTATTGTCTGTTCCTAGGATAAAAGGAATTTCAAAACAGCCAGAGTTTGTGACTACAGCTCTACGAGTTTCATGGAGCATTAATGTAGGTACAAGTATGCCTGTGGTTGTGTTCCACCATGAAGTTACTCCAGCATGGCTGGTATTGATCTTAAAAACTTTATCAGACCCCTGCTTCAGTCCATGCTGTGGCTGCACAAGCACACATGCCAGCCCACAGAAGAGACAGAAATGACAGCCTGGGTTTGGGAAAAGCTGTGGTTTGGGAAAGGTGCCCACAGCTGCTTCTTTTGGTGGCAGTGCCAAGTTCTGCTCTCTGACAGTCTTTGTGGTACTAAGCCTGCCTCAGTTTCCCATCTATAAACCACAGAGTGCTGCTTTGCAATCCAAAAGGATAGTAGGAAAATGGAGTAGTCTCCAGTGCCTTGAGAATGAGCACTGCTTTCTAAAAGTTAGGAGATATTTGTTCTCCTGTTTCTCTGACTTGAAAAATTGTAAAGGCTTTTTTTAGAATCCATGTCTTCATCATAATGATTTCTTGATTTAGCTATTAGTCAGTTTTCATCACTTTGCCATCTGGAATGAAAAGGAAGTGTAAGCTGATTCTGCCTTTTTTCATATTTCTCTTAAGGAAAATTGTGATAAAAAAGAAAGTGTAATCTTGAGAAAACAGATTAAAGAAGCAAAGCAGACAAAAAGCCTTACCCTAAGCACACGTTTGCATCTCTCCTATAAACAAGCTATTTAACTTGATATACCTTTCTGTTTTTCTTCAAGAAATGCTGTGAAGGTTCATGAATTGTGAGTGACCCATCTTCCTCTTGTTTTTCTTCTCATATTCCTTCCATTTCATCAGTACCACCTGGCCTTTTTGAAGCACTTTTCTGCCATTCTCAAGTCCTCCAAAACAAGGGCTTATTTAAATAGTTTCTATTTTTCTCCTGGTCTTTTCTGCCTTTTACGAATTGTCTGTCCATTTCTTGCTTGTAGGAGGTGAACAAAGTTGCTTAGCATTATTTTATTGCTAATGTATGTATCCATCCTGAGCCCCTACAAATATGGGGACAGACCTAGAAAGGACATGATGGAACATTTTATCCTTCCTAATGTTGTTTGGGTTTGGGTTTTTGGGTTTTTCTTTTTAGTTTTCGAACTTTATTGGCTATAACCATGGTTCTCAAACTGTAGCTTAAGAAAAAAATTGTTGCAAATATTCATCTTAGCAGTTTCTTCATTTTGAAAGTACTTTAAACAGAAGGAAATGGTTTGGGCTTTCGTTTTTTGTAGATACATACGTTTTGCTAGAATTCCCCTAAAACCTGCTAGAGTGGATTTGACTGCTTGCTTTCTTATTGTAAATAATTTCTAAATTGAATGATGAAAAATGCATGTAGGGTAAAATACATTTTACTAGGAGGCTTTTAAAAATACTCAATTTGATGATGTTCCCAGAAGCAGTTTTTAGTGTGTCTTCCATGGAAGAGAGCAGATTGCTATCTCAGATTATTTGCCCCTGAAGCCTGTGAAATTAGTTCTTCTCTAAAATCAATGTGTTGCAGTTTATATATAGGGATTGTCTCCCTGAGACTTTCTCTGGATTAAAGGCCGTAGAACTAAGATTTGTATGAGAATTGTAACCTTAATAATATGCTTGATTCTTCTCACATTTTGCTTTTCTTCATGCAGTGCAAATCAGATGCAAATGGGAAAATATTAGGAATAAATGATCAAGATTATAAAATGCAGTTTCACTTGTTTCCTTAACAGCCATGAACAGCCCCTAGAAATTGGACAGGGAGATGTAATTTGTACAAGCAAGACCAGTCCTGAGTTTTCTGTACTTCTGCTTGGGAAAGACCTTCTTAAGTTCTTTGAAAGAGATGTACACTTTATTAATTTACTTTTTAACTCTGATGAAAATGTATGGGGGAAGGAGAAGGGGAAAGTAAAAGAGCACGGACTTGGAGGAAGATTCAGTCCAGTTTGTTTCAGGGTCTACAATTTGGTCTCTCCTGATGGAGGACAGATGCTGTCAGATTAGAGGCCACTGTCACCCCATTTGAGTTGCAAAGAGGGCTGCATGTGTGGTCTAATAATGATCTAAGGAGGATGGATGTAGCATTAGCTTCTGGTTCCAGCAGCCACTGTATTAATTTTCAAGTGAGCAGCAGCAGCAGCAGATGGTGAGATGAGGCAAGGATGCAAATGCTTGCCATGGACAGCTTTTGTGTTTGTGCAGGGGGAGGGCTTGGCCACTGCTTGGCCAGCCCAGCTGGTCAGTGCCAGCCCAGCTGGGAGGGATCCTCATGGGGTTCAGTGCCAGACACCAGCCTGACCCCCATTCTTTGTGCTGTGATGCAATGGGATAACTTTTATAGAGTCAGCACATTTTTGATAATAACCGAGACCAACAGATGCATCAGGCTGTGGTTTCCTAGTTAGGTTATGAGTCTGGGAAAAACAAAGCACATAATCTCAGGAAAATGTGCAAACTTGCTATAAACTCTAATTGGTGCTGGTTTGCTTTTTTTCTTGAAGGAGGGTGTTGGGGTTTTGCCTTTGAGATCTCAGTGGGAGGACATTTGGCAGTGCAACTTCTTTGTTACTCAGGAATATGGGAAAAGCTGGGGAACACCTTTTGGCAGATGTGAGTAAGCAAACCATCCAGGATCTCATCCAGAAAAACAAGGCATTGGATTGATGGCACACCCAGCCCTTGGTGGAGCTCATGTTGATCAGGACATTCCCTCAGCTGTGACAGAAGTTTGGTGAGGACAAATGGACTTGCAGTGAACCTCTTAGTCATAAAACGTGACTTCCCTGCCCAAGTGATACTGCTGAAGTGTGCTCAGAGGTAATTTGTGCTTGCTGTGTAGTTTGAATATAGGGTTTTGTTCTGAACCCAATGGTCCATTTTTATCTTTATGGTATGCATCAGCTGACACAAGTGGGCAATCACAGAGAGAATATGCTAAGGAGTTAGGTAAAGTGCTTTTCTTCTTCTCTCCTGTGGCCTGATAGGAAGTTTTTAAATGCTGTAACTGGGGAGCTGATGTTGCTTGTGCTGTTCGGTCCCAGCATTTTTACAAACAATAAATTATCTCCTTGACCTGAAGAAACAAAGCCAGACTCTGAGTGAGTGGGAGCCACTGGTAACATTTTGGACATACATCCTCAGAGCTTAGAAATATTCTTGGCATATGGAATAATAATTTTATTTTTTGTAAATACCACCTCTCTGTTGGAAAGGGCCAGGTGTGAGGGGGAGGACAGAGCTGGCACAGCTGGCCAGGCAGTGCCCTGGCTGGTGCCAGGATATGTTCTGGCAGCTGCCCTGGTCTCCCATCCTCAGAGCTGCATTCTCCCACTGCTGGCAGCAGCAACAGACATCTGACTGTTTGTCTGCTTTGCTCCTTTTGCATTGGAATGAAGTTAGTGCCTTTTCGATGTTAATAACTAAAACACTTTTTTTTTTCTCTCTCTCTCTCTCTGAACCCATCCTGCTGCTTTGGTTAGTGAAACTTATCAGAAGGATTGGGAGTTTTTTTTACCATGGGAAAACATTTGCAGGGTCTGACCCAAAGGCAGATAAAAAACGAGCTGCATGACGAGACGTGGTGCAACTGTTGGTCAAGGGGGAATGTGAGGATTACTGCTGAAGGGAATGCTGAAAGAAAGAGGGATTTCATGGGAGAGAGGGAGGCTGCCTGGCAGGGAAAAGGGAGGCTGTTCCAAACATATGGGGCAGTATGACCAGATCTAAAAAAAACCCCAGATAATGTCCAGAGCACAGAAAATGGTGCAAAGGGAGTGCAAGTCATGGAGGTGAATTTTCCCTGGGATCTTGTAGGTGAGTCTGTCTAGCACAGTCTGTATTCCAAAGAAGTGCAAGGCTGATTGAATAGAAGAGGAAAGGTGGCTGGAGCAGCCTGAGAGAAAGGTGTTGACAGCAGTTTATTACTGTTTCTTAAACATATGTTTTCTGATTTCATGATAAATTTAGAGCATAGCCATAATTAAAATGAAATCTCTGTAAAATACAAGTATTTGCTGCGTGTCCAAGGTTGCAGTGAATTAGTTGGGCTTTAGTGAAACTGCATGAAGTACGCCAGATAAAGACCCAAAGTTTTGAATAAAGGTTTTATTTTCTTTCTTTTTTTGTTGCAAGGAGATTTTTTTTTGGTTGGTTTTGGTTTTTTGGTGTTTCTTTTTTGTTTGTTTGTTTTTTGGGTTTTTTTGTCTTCTGAATATGTCTTGTTTCCTGGCTGATCGATACTGCAGGTGAAAATCCCCATGTATCAATACTATGGATATTGAAAATAATTCAGCTTTCCAGTTAGTGTATTTCACATGGTAGGTTGGTGACACAGTGACAGTTTCTTACATGAGATTTGTGGGGTCTAAATCTAGTCACTAAAATTGTGCTAGAGTGTTTGTGCTGCTCTCGTCAGCATGCTCAGTTTCAGGTCCCATCACAGTAGTATTGTCCTGCCAGGGCAATGAGCCTCTCCTGTACTGCTGCCATTTTTTAAAATTCTCACAGTCCCTTCCAGCATTGCATGCTAGAATATTTAAATGATGAGGTTTCTGTATATTTTAAAGGTGGGAAAATGAGATTTTGTGACAAAATAGCATTTTGAATTCCAGTCCCTCAAGTGACAACAATTGACTTACTGGACCAACTTATTATTAGTATATTCTTTAGCACTTCTTCTTTTCTTACAAATATATGAAAGTGCACTTGTTTGAATTCTGATTCTCCTATTGTAAGAAAATATAACTTAGTTTCAGGGACCTAGGTTTTCATAGTTTCCTGACATGCACTTTCTGACTTTATCTTTACAGAGAAGGTGTAACCTCTGGTCACATAGTAATGATGGAGACAAAGAAGGTACCTGGAAGGTTGCTCTGTGGAGCTCCATTAGCAGGTGTGGATCCCACTCCTGGCTGATCCTTCCCTGTGGTCAGGGTGTTTGCTGTTGCCCTCCCTTGAGCAGCCTCTGTCCAAGCCCAGAGGCACCTGGATCAAATCCAGGCTCCCAGCACTCTCCATGCTGGCCATGGCAGGGTTCCATAGGGAGCCTTGGTCTGTCTCATTTTCATGCTGCAGAGGTGTGCTGAGGGCAGGAACTGAAAGGAGTAATTTGCCTCAGGCTGGCTGAGCTCAATTTTTTTTAAATTTATTTTTTATTTATTTTCAGAAACTATAAAATTAAAAGTTTCTTTAATTTTCCTGTCTTTCTAGTAACCATGAAGGAGAACCAGAAGGAGGAAAAATCAGAGAGACATTGGTGTATTTCAGAGAATGAACCTGAGGGGTAGAGGGAATTGAAATTCCCCATTTTAGAATTACAGCTTTCCTACTTTATCACAGCTAGCTGAATCCACTGTTGAAAGGCATATATTGCTGTTTTCAATAGATAATATATTTCATGCATTTATGGATCATGTGTGTCATCTGTATCAATGTGTACATCTATTAATAGAAATTTTCAAAAGCCTGACAGAAAAAGCAGAACATGCTTTTCTCCTTGGGGAGAGCATCAGACAATAATCACTGTATGGCAGAAGTTACTCATTGCATAATGAACCCAGCAGTGAGAACTGTCATATAAAAAAGTGTTGTAGGACAGAAGAAAAAGGGGTTCTTTTCCATCTTTGCATCCAAATGTGAGAGCTTATGGATCTATTCTTATAAAATGCAATATTAGCTCATTTCTGGCTCTTATTTAGCTGCACACTGGAAGTCTGGAGCTCCAGATTCACAAAGCGAAAACTGTTCTTCAGTTACATTTCTCATATGGCTGACATGATCAGACTCTGGACTTGAACAATTTTTAAGTTTGCTATTTGACATGAATAGTAAAATTGTGTTGCTCAGTACAGAAATACCAAATTATAATGTGCAGTTCCTACCATTGCCATATTTGTATTTCTTTGTCATTGTTTTGCTATTCTGTTTCTCCATTCCATTGACTTCCTTAATTTACTGTCTCACATTTCTTCTGGATATGTAATTATTCATAAATTTGAAAGAAGTTCTACCCTAAGAAGGGATCTGTGTTCAGCTGGGGACACAAGTGAAGAGCTCCCAAGGGGTGCTGCAGTGCTTCTCTTTGTTTTTACTGCCACAGGTCATTTGTTTCTGTGTGTCTCAGCCTTATCTGTGCCCCATTTCCCCTGGGATTTGGAGACAGGCACAGACTTTCACCTCCTACCGCAGATTTTCTGTGCTCATCATCAGAGGGAACTGCTCTACTTCTGTGGATTTGGAGCCTGTTCATTAATTCTGTAGTGGCTGCTCATCTTTGGTGGTTGGGAGAGAGGGAGGAGGTGAGATAATGCAGGAGCCAGCAGACAGGACCTGCAGTGTCTTGTCCTGATGGGACGATGTCAGCTGATACTTCCAGAGATGGTTAAATGCAAGAAATTCCGGTTTCCTGCTGCAGAAGGGAAATGGGAGTCCAAAAAGAAAACTGAACCTGAGTGCCCACAGAGAGCACAGAGGAGGAGGGTGAGGTTTTCTCAGCCTGCTGGGCATCCAGTGAGGGTGAAACACATGTTCATGTGCTTTACAGAGTTTGTTACATTTTGGGAACAAAAGAAATCTCATATGAAAAACGTAGTTTTAGATGAAGTCTTGAACAACTTTATGAAGTGCACTATAAGTTTATTTAGTTAGTTATCAGCATTTTTTTCTCTTTTTGGCTAGCATATTATGAGTTCCATGTAGATAATTATTACTTAAATAAAAATAAATGCCTTGAACAGTATTTTTTTTCCTTCTTATTGGTTCTTCTTTTGTTTCTTACTTCATTTTTCTCTTTTTTATTTCTCCTTTTTTCATTTTCTTTCTGTTTTATTTTTAGGTTTTTTCTTTTTCTATGAGTCTGTGAATCTGCTTAAAAGCAGACGTTCCTCTCCAAAGTCTGTGGCATTGCTTAAACACTGGTCTGCACTTCAAAAAATAAATGCTTTATCCATCCATCCATCCATCCATCCATCCATCCATCCA